>LDEV01000463.1:322-31353 GCA_001014755.1 Blastomyces silverae | reverse complement strand
AGCGTGAGCCTGTCTGGCCACACTCCCTCGCCGTCGCAAAGCATGCTGTCACCGCCCCCGGTTAACCCAGAGCCTCAATTCATCGCGGCCACCGCTGCAGCCCAGATCGTGTCCGCAGACCAAAACCTCAATGGTGCAAACCCAGCAGCTGGCACCATTGGTGCCTCCGTCACTCAGTCATCCCTTACTCTCCTTAACCGTTTCCTGGACAACCTACTCTTCAACATCCTTATGACCGCTAAATCTACGAAACTGAATGCCATCAGACCAGCATTGGCTGAAGTGCTGAAACCAAGACTCGCCAAGGAGGTTGTTTCTGCAGCGGATGAGGAACTGAGTGAATATATGGGTGGCGGAGAAGATGAGGAACTATCTGACTTTCGTGGCGGCCGCGAGCCTGCTGGGCAATTTGAGCTCGAGCGATCATGGAAACTTACCCGCTTACGATGCATGGTTTATACGCGATTGGGCGACATGGAGGAGGAGGATGAGGAAGAACATCTATGTCGAGAGGGGTTGAATGAAACGGATGTTGGTCCCGCTCGTTTTTCCAATTATATTGGCCATATTACACCCGCCGCTGCCATATTTCTTACCTCGATTTTGGAATATATTGGGGAACACTCCCTAATAATCGCTGGCGAAGCGGCTTCTACTCGGGTGAGGTCGGGCAGGACTAGCAGGGCACGGGATGAGCATTCCGATGCACCAGATGTCGAGATATTAGTAGTCGAAGATATGGACATGGAGAAGCTAGCACTGAACCCAACCCTTGGGCGGCTGTGGCGCATGTGGAGAAAAAACGTGAGGACTCCCATGCTTTCCAGAACACTTTCCAGAGAATCAATGGTACGGCGGGGCCTCTTCCCTTTGAGAGGCACCAGTAGAGCAAGCAGTATCGCGACAATAGAAGAGCCATCCGCAAGTGAGACTTTGCAGAAGACGACTGAGGCTTCGTTGGAGGAAGATATAAATCCAGCGGATATACCCATCCCAGTATCCGAAAATGACGTGGATGAAATCGAGGTCCCTGGATTTACTACCAAACTTTCCATTGCCGTTCAGGTGCGATCATTACGCCCTCGAAGCCTCCTCCTGTCCGGATCTAATTCCGCCTCGCCAACGTGGGATCGATCTGCTTCACACTCCGCGAGGCTGCGAAGCGGTATAAATGATCCTCAGGCTATTCATTCTCGCTCCCAGTCATTGCCTTCCTCACCATGCTGGCCGCTGCAGCCAAATGGGTATTTCCATGTTGGGCCCAATTCGGCCACACATTCAGCCAGAGATGAACAGAATCACCTCGAGACTATGATTGAAGACGATGAGCTCTCGGACAGATTGTCGGGAGTCAGATCTAGTCCACCTGAAATTCCTCCTCGTAGCAAACAACGTCAAGAACTTGCAGATACTGAAGACGATGCGGAGAGCAGTGGCCATTCTGAAATCCTAAGCTCTGCGCCTACGACTCAGTTGCATAGTCCAAAGTTTTCGAATGGAATACTCCATCATGAGGAGCTTCATTCGCAAAGGAGCCAAGAGCAGCCTGTCCCCCAGGCCCAAGGCCCTACGCAAGAAAGTAACCAACCGTCTGAAGTCCCCAGGCCCGCCCGCGAGGGTAGGAACACTGAAAAGCTTCAAGATAACGGGGAGCTTAAATATCAATATGGGGCACGTGTCGTTAAAATCGGTCAGAAACATGCTCCGGAATATACCGTCGGTGAAGATGGTGTCTCTAGGCCTTCGGACCAATCTGATACCGACCAGGCTCATGCACAATACGCCTCTTCTCAAGATTCAATCGTGGAGACATCCTTCGTTGCCGAAACAAACAGAGCTCCATTCCAGTCTACTCGACTCAGTCCACATCAGGAGGTTGATAAAGTTTCTAGTGACACCCATGACCGAGATTCTCCGCTTTCGTTTTCGGGTCGCCAGTCGATTTGTACCACCCAAAGTGGACAATCTCTCTCCCGGAGTAATTCGCGGAAACATATGAAAGCCTCTAACGGCGGGAATACAACCCCCCGTTATCCACCGAGCTCCGCTGTTTCGGTGGGATCTGAGCGTGCTGCAGTTCAACGAGTTTCTCCTCCGCCGCCTGCAACTCCTCGTGATTCAGGTTCAAAACCTCGTCGGTCTGTGAGTATTGGCAGCCATCGGGATAAGCGGCCGATAACTTCTGGATCCACTACCTCCCAGGTTTCTAACAAATTGTTAAAGGGCCTGGTAGGACGACAGCCTAGTGACCATGATGCCAGGATTCCTTTCCCAATACGCACTTCCACTGAAACAAACTCAACTCTGTCCAAATTTGTGGAAGCCATTCCGGACCCTACGGACTTAGACCAACTGATTCAAAGCGATGAGACTATCCATTTCACACTGACACCGCGGAACATGAGAGAGATGGAGGTATGTTTAGCCCCGGCCTGTATCCCGACCCTGATGTTAATTTACTTTATAGGATTCAAATTCCCCTCGATGGGGGACCACGCGAAGTGATATAGTTGACATGGAGGAGCCGTCTAAAAAGACCAGCCCCACAGGAGAGACACCGGAAGGTAGGAGACCAAGTGTGGCTTCCTCCAAACTGAATGGGCTGCGCATACACACTCCATCCACTGCTTCGCCGAACAAGTCCAGGTTCGTAGAGTCGTCGGTTACACATTCTAGCCGCCCCCAGTCCTCAGTACGCAAGACTGCTGTACCGCAAGCACGGGATGCGAGAGTGGAAAGGGAGTCCCTGAGAGACTTTGCCGAATTCATTAGATCTACCGGGCCCGAGCAAACCGCTGCAGCTCCAATGAATAACCGACGGCGCACGACTAGCTTCGTCAACGGGAGCAGTGGGTCAGCCAGCCGGAAGCTGAGTTTGACTGGCAGCGGGACTTCGTCAGCAACATCGTCTCGCCCCTCACACGTTCTTACCAAAGAACTACCAAAAAGGCCAGCTCCCCGCCTAGAAGCCAGGCCAGCCGTGGCACCAAAGGACGATGGCACTTCGGATCTCATCGACTTCATAAGAGAAGGGCCCCAAGACGGCTCCCATCGAATTCCAAGGACAGTCGCTCCGTTTCGTACAACGATGGATTCGGACGAATTCCTGCTAAGCCCTGGTCGTGCTCATCGAGATTCTGGACGACAGAGCTACACTCCAAGCTCACATGCCGATTCAACTACGACAAAATCCGTCCCTTCCTCATTCAATTCACGTACCGGCTTGCTGGATTCCGCAAACCGCGCCAATATTCGAACACAGCCTGGTCCGTCAGCTCCTGGTGGCGCCACTGATACAGGGGAAAGTGCTATGCCAACCAGAAAACAGCGACGAGTGAAAGATCCCTATGCCATCGATTTTGATAGTGACGATGACGAGTTTGAAATCGGGATCGCCCCTGGAGGCCTCAAAGCTCATAAAGAAGAGGAAGAGAGCTTGGCTGACTTTTTACGCCATGCTCCTCCACCTCCTGGTCTCAGCCAACCTCCCCAGCTTCTATCTGTCAATATGAATGTTGCAAATAAGGCGAAAATGAAGAGTACGACCTCCATCAGGACACGGCTAATGCGCGCTACATCCGTGGACAAAGTACCGTCGACTAAGCTATCACGATCGTCTCTTCGCTCCTATAAGTCAAATACCACCACCCTTTCGTCCCCACCAGGCCCTACAGCCCCGATGCCGGAGACAACTCGACTCAAAGTCTCTCGCTCAAATTCTCATATCAATAGGAGCTATTCACCGCATTCCTCTTACAGCGCTTACGTTGAGAGCCACTCTAATGGCAGAGCCAATGGAGCTCAACACCCGCCGCGAAGTCAGTCAAGAGCTTATCAGAGTTCGACTGCGGAGCTAGCGGACTTTTTAAAGAACACTGGACCGCCCGAACCCATTGCTCGGCCGGCATCCTTTAGCGCGGAAAGAGAGAAAGGGAACGGCAGATCCTTTAGCAGGATGTTTTCGCGGATGAAGAAGCAGGCGGTTTAAACCTGTTCTTGCTTTCCTATGATCTACCTGTCCTCCATTTTCTTCTTTATTACTAAAGAGTTGGATTATTCGGCCCCATTTTAATGCCTTTCATGTATAGCTATTATGTTGGTCAGCTTCTTTCTCTTTCTTTTTGTATATTTGGATATCCACACTTTTTGTCCCAATTGCCCCTACCTTCGCCTGCTTCTTACGAGGCGACGATGCTTTTAAGCACCTCAAAACGGTCCGCTTTTTAGCGAGGATGATGATATATTTCCTAATAATGCCTCCCTGTACCTTTCCCGTGTTACTCTCTGCTTTGCACTTTCATGTTGTCACTATGCGTGATCATTTGTTCCGTTGTTCCATGCCCATGTTCGTCTCAGGACATCTTGGTGTATTTCAATTCTAATATCTCCTCTTTCTTCTTTGCAGAGACGACGAGGGTGGAAGTTAACTTGTTAACCGCGCTTCTCTCTACAGCTATCTTCTTCACCTATCAACCCATTTGCACGTTTTAACTTTTCCTTTGTCATTTTTCTTATTTATTTTATTCCTTTGGTAATCACTTCCTCGGCGGTTTGCATGCACGTTGTATGTATTCCCCGCTTTTCTCTTATGCCTCTTTACCTATTCCCCCCATACGATACCGTGTGTGCTTTTTTTTGTTCTTTTTTTTTTCCGTGTCGCCTTCCTTGCTCAATTGTGTGCTCGTACTCTGAATGATTTCCCTTCCCCTGGGTGGTAATATGATTTAATGTGCAATTTTTTTCTGTATTAACTGCTGCTCTACTCCTCGATATCCCTTTTGCTACTCGTTCCTTTGGTCCGTCCTGGAAACCACAGTGATATCCCATTCCATGACAAGATGGACTACTTATTTAGCTAGTGATCTGTACGGTAACTATGTGGAGAGTGATCTTATTATTTATTTAATTAAATTTTATTATTATCTATTCTTCCCATTTAGAAGGTATGTGGTGTAAATTGATTCCCTATTTGATTTGTAGTAACTATAGCATAAACGGTAACTATAAATACAATGCTTAACTGGTCTCATGAGAAACGATATATGAACATTGCGAAACAACCAAATCTCGAAGGCCTCGACCCTCTAATCTTGCTGCAATAATGTAGACCTCTAGTAACGCCAAAATTTCTGTTTTCTCTCAAGCATTCGTGTATCAATCTGCTGAATCTCGCAGTTGCGCCTGAAACTTCCTTAACGTTACCCCGGAATATCTTCCCGCATAAATATTCTTCCGGGTCCGAGCCAACTCTAACTAAATCGTGGCATTCCGCAACACCTCCCTAGCCTCAGCTATTTTGCTCTGCTATATGCACAAGTAACAATACAACACTATTCCATTGACGTCTCCTTTTCCCCTTGGACGACGCGGGTAGAACGGGCTCACCCGCACATCCCCTCAGAAAATAAAAAGAAGAAAAAGGGGAGGATACACAAAAATGGGCAGCTCATGTCCGTCGCCCTTAACTGGGCTAACCCTGCGGCCTCTCATGCTCCTCCTTCTCCTCTGCATAACCCAGCTCTCCACGGCCCTGAAATTCGATCTCCCTGCCAACACAAATCAGGAGAGATGTATACGAAACTTTGTGAATAAGGATCAGTTAGTTGTTGTGACGGCAATCGTGGGTGGGCACAAAGGGGATGGACAGGTTGTTAATATGCATGTATGTTTTTCTGGGCTCCTGGAAGCATTTTTTTGTCTTCCTTGAGTTCACCTGGAGCTTTTTATTTTTCTCGTGCTTTCGGGACCAAAATGGTTTTGCAAAGCCCGGCGTTATTTATACGCAATTGCCAGTTTTTCATTTAACTAACAGTTCGGTTTGTCTGGGGGATATATAGATCAAAGACTCGATGGGTAACGATTACGGCAGACCCAAGGACGTAGTTGGCGAGAAACGACAAGCGTTTACCTCCGGCGCGGATACTGCATTCGACGTGTGCTTTGAGAACATCCTCGTTGGCCGACGTAAGTGAAACCATTTGACCCTCCCTGCTACCCCCAACTCATACTCTGCCCTGTGCTACGATTCCAAATAAGCTAACGTTGCATATTCAAACTGGATAGCTACTGGCGCCGTTTCCCGCTCCGTCGAACTTGACATTGACATTGGAGCCGACGCCCGCGACTGGTCGGCCATTCAGGTACAAGAGAAGCTGCGACCGGTCGAGGCTGATCTGCGCCGTATTGAAGCGATGGTCGCCGAGATCGTGACAGAGATGGAATACATGCGGACTCGCGAGCAGAAATTGAGAGATACGAACGAGAGCACGAATGAACGGGTTAAATGGTTTGCCTTTGGGACTATCGGTATGCTGATAGGATTGGGCGCGTGGCAGGTTGTTTATCTGAGAGCGTATTTCAGGTACGTTTTTCCTTCCCCCCCTTTTTTTTATTTGGTTTGATAAATTCCAATTCTTTGGGACTGGGAAAGATTTTCCCTTCCTCCCCTTCTCCTTATCAGCGTTTTTTGTTTTATGTCAAGAGCTTTATGGGTTAATGATTTTGTTTTAAACACTACCAGGTCGAAGCATCTTATCTAAAGGCGTGACGATTTAATTTTACCTGCGCACTGCTTTATTCCCCTCTGCAGACGTCTTATATTGGGATTTTCAATGGCAATTGTAATGAAGGATGATGGAGAATATATACATTATTATTTCCTTTTGGCAGAGCTTTCCAGATTTTCCGTATATGTTGTTATTATGAAATATACCGAATATATTTCTTGTGTTGTTGCATGCAGTATCCCCAACTATTCAATATCACCAGCCCAATAACTATGCTGAGGGTAATGGGGATGTGTGGATTTATCAGATTACGCCCAGAGGTAAATGAACTTGCTAAAAGGAAACTTGATTGACTTTAGTCCATATCTTGTAAATGTATGTAGAGGGAGTTCAGCGCCCAGATCGACCCAAGGGGCCAATTACTGGTTTCGGGAATCCTGTTTGTGAATGCAAACACGGCAAACAGAGCATCGGGATGATGTCAACCCCAGGAAGCTCGGTAATCCTGTCCCGATATAAATTCATCCTTCGACCCCCCCCGTGCACCTTTGTTTACTATCGATCTATTCATCCTTAATAGCGCGCTTGGGTTGTTACAAAATGTCAACTCTAGGTACTCCACAATTCTTCATGCGCGCTCTGCGCTCTTCCAATGCCAGAGCAGTGTCTTCATTTTTCCAACGCCCAACCGGAGCCGCAACGCATCGATCGCTGAGCTCAACGGCATTCCGGGCCGGCGACCTGAATGAACGCGGCCACTCGACTGCTCCCTTACACCGCGAAACCCAGAAATCTAAGCCTTTGAACCCACATCTGTCAAGCACCACGCCGACAAGCACCGATGACTTCCCCAAAGTTGGCGCGAAATCAGCCCCCCCAGACCTGATCACAACAGCGAATCCCGACTACCAGCCGCGCGATGCGGTCCCGGGTAATATGGAGCCTATGACAGGCACGACTGTGCAAACGGACGGGGGGAGGAAACCTGAATTGGACGTTGGTGAGATGGAGGGAATTACTTTCAAGGTGGAGCCTTTGAGGCGGGAAGGGGAAGATATTACGACGACGAGGGCTAGGTTGCTGTGTACGTGTCTTACTACATTCATGCCATTCTACTTATAGTGGCATAAGCCCCTTATTACGGAAAGACAAAACTAATAGAAAAGTAGATCAAAGCCGAAAGCGAGGCATCCTGGAATCCGACCTTCTCCTCTCAACCTTTGCATCCCAGTATCTCCCCACGATGACAGAAGGACAATTGCAAGAATACGACAAATTCCTGGATGAGAATGACTGGGATATCTACTACTGGGCGACTCAAGAGGCAGAGGATCCATCCGCGACAGATGCCGGCAATTCGCCTCCCGCAACAAACTCATCCGAAAATCAAGCCAAGGATACCCCGACAGAGACGTGGAAGAGCGGCGCTGCAAAGAGTGGAGAATGGGCGCAGACTATAGGGGCTTTCAAACCCGCATATAGACCTGTCCCGCAGCGGTGGAAGGACTCTGAGATCCTTGCTCAATTGAGACAACATGTGCATGAGAAGAGTGCTCTTGGAGTAAAGGGGGCGAAGGGGCAGAGCCAGAGTGGAGGAGGGTTAGGACAGATGCCTGACCTGCATAAAGTCCACGTATGAGGTTTTGGGGTGTTTGATTTTTGGGGCTGTCATTTGCCTTGCTTTAGTGTAATGTGTATATATATACTCCTTGTAGATAGGTCATTTCACCCTGGGTGTGTTTTTGTATGATATAAACATTAATAAATGGATATTTTGATACGGCGTGTAGATCCACGTGACCCACCCCCTCGCTTAGGCCCGCTAGGGCTCTGGCGCACACACAAAAAAAGCCGGCAGCCAAATTGCGCTTAGGGCTCGTCTGGGCGCCGGAACCTCGCTCCATCTGGGAGAAGAGACGACGAAGAAGAACCACCAGCTCAACGACAGACATTGCTTTGCTCGCCATCCATCCTCCTCCTTCCAACCCCCTCCCCCCCCACGAGGATTCCCCTGATATTCTCAGACTTCGACCGAGAGCCTGCACACTATGGCTGAGCAGCTTGTCCACCGCGGGACCCTCGAAGGCCACAATGGCTGGGTCACCTCCCTGGCCACTTCGCTGGAGAAGTAAGCTACAACCAATTTTTTTTTTTCGTATATATATCTCGAAGCTTGCAAAAAAGAACACAGTGGAATTCTGACTGGCAAAATCACAATGTTAGCCCCGATATGCTCCTTTCCGCCAGTCGCGATAAGACCCTGATCATCTGGAACTTGACCCGTGATGACACCGCATACGGATATCCCAAGCGGAGCCTTCACGGCCATTCGCACATTGTCTCCGACTGTGTATGCAAAAAATATACCATTCCAGAAGCTTTTAAGAAAAACAAAAGGAGTTGTTAAGAAGGGTCTTCTGAGGGAGAGCAATATCGGCTGATTCTTGTGCATTGCTTTTTTTCCTCTTCTCGTAAATTAGGTGATCTCGTCCGACGGTGCTTATGCGCTTTCTTCTTCGTGGGATAAAACCCTTCGTCTCTGGGAACTGGCTACTGGCAACACCACCAGAACCTTCGTTGGCCACACCAATGATGTTCTGTCAGTCTCCTTCTCTGCCGACAACCGGCAGATCGTGTCCGGATCCCGCGACCGGAGCATCAAGCTGTGGAACACCCTGGGTGACTGCAAGTTCACCATCACCGACAAGGGACACACCGAATGGGTCTCCTGCGTTCGTTTCAGCCCCAACCCCCAGAACCCCGTCATCGTTTCTGCTGGCTGGGACAAACTCGTCAAGGTACGAAATAAATATTTGACATATCGCTTAATTGCGGCCCCTCAATCCCCACCCCCCCTTGCATATGTGTCGGATTTACGATTATATATGCCCAAATGATGTTTTGCATTACGTATTTGCTACTTCAGAGCCCTTCGAGGCCATGAGACAAACTTCACCAATTGCCCTGATGGACAACCCTTACAATTTTTCATACTTTTGAAAAAGATGGCGCAAAAAGAATACCATATTTGCAGTGCATTTCTTTTTGGCTAATATCACAAAACTTAAAAAAGGTCTGGGAACTCTCATCCTGCCGCATCCAAACCGACCACATCGGCCACACTGGCTACATCAACACCGTCACCATCTCCCCCGACGGATCCCTCTGCGCCTCCGGTGGCAAGGACGGCACCACCATGCTCTGGGATCTTAACGAGTCCAAGCACCTCTACTCTCTCCAAGCCGGCGACGAGATCCACGCCCTCGTCTTCTCCCCCAACCGCTACTGGCTCTGCGCTGCCACCTCCAGCAGCATCACCATTTTCGATCTGGAGAAGAAGAGCAAGGTCGATGAGCTCAAGCCTGAATTCGTTGAGAAGGGAAAGAAGAGCCGTGAGCCTGAGTGCATAAGCTTGGCATGGAGCGCTGATGGCCAGACTCTGTTTGCTGGATACACTGATAATAAGATCCGAGCCTGGGGTGTTATGTCGAGAACATAGGAAGGGTCTCTGTGTGTGTCCGTTTATGTGTAATATGTTTGTCTCTGGGGCAGAAGCAAATAGAAAAACGGAGCTGTTGTGGAAATTACAGGCTGGATGGCTGGGTTGCGATGGATGAGCAATGAGCAAATGACAAAAACCACCTACCCCTTTTCTTTATTATCTCTCTCTCTCCCAATTTTCTTTCTTCGGTGGACTGGAACGGGAGTTTTTTGTGTTTTTTGATAGAGTTGACTTGACTTTTTTTTTCCACCCCTTTATCGAGTTAAAAAGAGGACCAAAGAAAGAAAGTCAAGTTCTGTCGAAAAAAAACAAATCCCTTCCGCGCTGAGGAAGAAATTGTCTCATGCCACTGTTTCAAATCAAAACATGATTTCCATACCATGCCCTTGCTAATCTAGAAGTAGCAAGGATATGAGAAATGCAAAGCCGGACAAAAAAACAAAAAAAAATAACAACTAATTTTTCTATGTTCTTAAATCCCTTCCTGAGTTATGTTCGACTTCTCTTATATGATGCTAGGGACAGGATGTTTTTGCCTGGGAAATCCTCAATGACCTCTACAATCTTTGATCACTACTCTACATTGGGAAGAGCTTTATCCCACAATTTTCTCTTGAACTCTTGTAACCATCACCTTAATATCATCTCATGTTGATCTTCCCGCGAAAACAGTTGAGTTCCAAATGCATGTTACGCTATGTTTCTCTGTCCGTCGCTTTTCCATATAGCACAGGAAGAGCTCTGTGACTGCTCGATTATTTCATCGGGCCACAGCAGACTTCATTAAGTTCGACACAGAAGGAAATCCAATCCCTATCAAAAGTGCCTATTATTACTGCCAACCTGGAGGAAAGCTATGTTTTGACATCCCCAGGCGTTGATCGTGCTCCCTGCGCCAAACTCCTCCCGTGTCGACTATATTTCTATAGTGATAGATGTAGACGTATATTTTCCCAATGGTTCACAACACTTTGGCTTTGGTAAGTTATTAACGTTACTAGATTTTGGTTGGACTCTTACTGGGTCTCTACTTCACATCTTAGAATCAATCAAACCAGTGTTCTCCGCCCTCATAGTCCCAGAAATATTCCACGTCAATCAGACTCAAGCACAAGTCCAACCACCTTGTTTCTGAGTAGAAAGAGGTGTGAAATTGTTCCAGATGGGACCCCTGGTAGTAGTAATCTCAGCTACTCATTCAGTATCAATTAATAATGAAGTATTCTTGACTTTGCTACAGCGCAATTTGCAGAGCGAGCAAAAGCCACTGAACGCGATCTGAGGCAGTACTTGACCTGTTAAGAAGACCTGTGAAGCTAGAAACGATTCCATCTTCAGCTATGACATATTTGCATTGTTCCCGGTCACTATTGATTAAAAGAAATAGATGTCGCATGGTATAGTTCATCGAAGACCAACCTAGCAATGTAGCAGGGTATCATTGTATAAATATATAGTACAAATCAGTAAGACAAAAAAACCTTCCATAGAAGTAGACAGGCCTATTTCAATTTGTCAAGTCTCCCTATAGCATCATTTGATACCTTAATTCCCTCCTCAGACTGTAGCTCAGAGGCCAATTGTCTACCCTTCTCATAGTAACCACGTGCTTCTGCGAATTTCTTCTGCATCTCCGAAATCTCGCCCAAATTATACAGCGCAGCTAGACACGATTGATCGCATTCTTCGTTCCGGACCGGCTGTTTGATATGTGCTGCAACATCCAAAGCCTTCTTTGCCCACTGTGCGGCAGCATCTAGTAGCTCCGGTTTAGATATCGGAGGACCGTCCGTCCTCGGTATCGATGCTGATTTTCCAGTTGCCCTTTGAGCTTCCTCTGCCAGCTGGGAAGAGATGTTGTTAAGGAGAACAACCTGCGCGCACGTCGTCGACTGGCCCTCCTCTTCTTTGATCAAACCTAGACTCTGTATGTATAAGGTCGCAGCGAGGTGATGTTTGCCCTTCTTGGCGTATAAATCAGCCAGGTCATTGCACGACGCAGCAATCTCAGTGAGATTAACATAGTCATCTCCATCGTCGCGCGAAACCGGCAAATTCAATTCTCTGCGCCTTCGGACCTCGCCAGCACTCTCGGTAACCGCACCAATGAGGGAATTCTCCGCTTTGTCCATATCCTGCACGAAATTACTCGAGTATAGATCTGCTAGTTTAATTTTAATGCCAATGACCTTTTTCATAACTTGGTCACGAAGCTTCGCCTCCATTCCTTCCTTTTCAAGTGCGTTTTTTGCTGCTTCCGCAGCTTCGGGGTCAACCGGTACAACGGGGGGATTGTGTGCTCTTTGTTTATCAATTATCATTTGCCTTCTCCTTCCATTGGTTACCCACTCTTTGCAGTCTGTTAGAGTCTTCTCAAGCATGTCAATGGATGCTTTGACCAGGCCATTTTTCTCCAACATTTCCGCGGCTGCGATTCTTATACCCAGGACTTCGTCGGAGAATGGGTGCATCTGAACATGTTCGGCAACAACAAGTGCCTCCCTAAACAGCTGTAGTGCCAAGATAGGATCAGGTCGGATTTCGGAATGGTGAAGCGCTTTGCGAAGGGGCGCAGCCACCTCTGGCGGAAATCTGTTAAGGTATGGGTCTACCCGAATAACCCGGTCGTATATGATGTATATAAGTAGCCCCGCATTCACCGCCACGAATAATACAGTGAGCGGGAAGCCAATTGGGTTTGTTTGCCATATTTTACCCCACGCTTCCTTGTAATCTTGCCTGAATTTTTGCAAGCGCGAGGTGCTGTTGAACCGGGCTTGTATCGATGGGTTGGAAACCAGTCGATATTTTGGTAATGGGGCTAATTGATGCCTAGGATGAAATCGAGGTGTGCTGCAGAGGAATCGTACGGCAGAGGGGAGGGTTTGTGGTTGGCGGAGGGGCGGAGAGGCGCCGATGCGCTTTAGTATCAGCCGGAACATGGCTAATAGGCTGTGTACTGCAAATTGAATTCTAAGATGAATTTCGTGAGACCATTCAGCATAGACGACGCAGATGTGTTGCCATATGCAAAATGCAGCATCAATGGCAGGGCTCAAGGGAAATAATTCACCAGATGCATCGAAGCTTTTTTGAAGAATTTCAGGTTGGAAAAGCCGCTCGGGAAAACAGATTGATATCAGGCCTGTTTGCTCTGTTTGCCTGTTCTTGGCAAAATGGTCCGAGCTCTCTTCCACTCCGCTCCACCCCAAGGCAATGACGTCTTGGCAATATCAATATCATGTCTCAACGGCACAGCTGTTTCCGGTGCAAAACCTCAAGACCGCGTCCAGTTTTTTATATATATGCTGCGCACATTGGTATAAGGAAAACTACATTCAAGATGTGTGGCCGGTATGCCATGGGTATTGTATGTAACCCGCCACCTTTACGTAGCGTCAAGTCAATCTACCTCCTTTCAGGCTCTTTCTGGCCGTCTAATGATGATCTTCTCGTGTAGCGCCTCGCGTTCGTCCGAAACCAACTACAACAACGTGGTCAACCTGTGGATGAGGCAGCAGATGACGATGACGTGAGGCAAACTTACAACTTTGCCCCTGGGAGTTACGGCGCGGTTTATCGCGCAGACACTTCTGATCACGGCGGCGCTGTTGGCTCCCAGGACGATGACACCGGCAGCAATGAGCAAGTGGAAGATCAGAGGGCACATGATGAGCCTACGAAGACACCAGAGCGCAGAACCCATTATAAACTTCAGAGCATGAAGTGGGGTTTAATACCATTTTGGACCAAAAGGTCCCCTGATTACGGCTCCATGCTGAAAACAATCAACTGCCGCGACGATTCTTTAATTGAGGATAGGGGAATGTGGACGTCTATGAAGAAAAAGAAGCGCTGTGTTGTAATCTGTCAAGGCTTTTATGAGTGGCTGAAAAAGGGACCTGGTGGGAAAGAGAAAGTTCCACACTATGTCCGACGAAAGGACGGCGATTTGATGTGTTTAGCAGGCCTGTGGGACTGTGTTCAGTATGAAGGTACGTGTTGCATTCTAGATTCTACAGTGTTCCGTCATCTCTTAGATGCCACTTTCTGACAGCCAAGCATAGGCTCTGATGAGAAACTCTACACATACACTATAATTACCACTGATTCGAATCCCTATCTCAAGTTTCTTCATGATCGAATGCCTGTCATTCTCGATCAAGGTAGCCCTGAAATGGCTACATGGCTGGATCCCCACCGCGTGACCTGGTCAAAAGAACTCCAGTCCATCCTCAAACCGTACGAAGGGGAGCTCGAGTGCTATCCCGTTAGCAAAGAAGTAGGGAAAGTAGGAAACAATTCTCCAGATTTCATTATCCCAGTAAACAGCAAGGAAAACAAAAGCAATATTGCGAACTTTTTCGCTAGTGCCGGTAGCAAAGGCAAGCCTGGACAGAAAGCCCAAGCTCGGGATATCAGCAAATCTAGCGGTGAACAAGAGAGCAAAGTAAAGCAAGAAGAAGAGGGTCACAAAGATGAAGTATATTTGACTTCGTTCAAGTCAGATTCCGATGCCCAATCCGCTTCGCAAACCTCGGCGGTCAAACGAAAACGGGAATCTCCGAAGCCTGCTGAGGACACTGATGCGACAACCAAACTCCCCAAGATAACGCAATCAGACTCTGCGCAGTTGCCCTCTGAGAAAGGGGGTTTCCATTCCCCCACAAAACCTAGTGGCAGAAAAATGAGGAGTGCCACAAGCAATGGGTCAACCCCGAAGCAGGGGGGTGCCAAAAGGACGACAAGCGGGACGCAACGAATTACTAATTTCTTTAAAAAATAACGGTGCTGGAAAGGACGCCCCGTATCCTCAGTTGTCTTCTTCATTCGCCTTGTTTACTATGATACCATTTGAAACCCGTACATTTGTCTCTGCTGCCTCTGGAACAATTATATATATTGCTGTCAACATATTCCTTATTCTTTTCAACTTCAACAAAAAAATTTGACAAAATATTTGCTCCAATGATTTTTTTCTCATCACCCAGATGTCTAAAATGAAAGCGGAACCGGGACAGGGACTATATAGCTACCAATGATGGCGGAAGAAGGGAAGACCAGAGCTGCCGCAAGGAATGGCAGTTTATGTTCGCCTTTTATTTTAAGCTTTGTTGTCCTGTACCTTCCTCCGCTGCTGTCATTTTCACTCGTGTTCGCTAGATGTTTGTTTCTTCACGAATTAACTAATGATTTATTAAGGTTGGCAACATGCTATGTTCTACGTTGCATGAAAGAAATCTACTAATTGAGCCACTCGTCATCTGTGTCTACCAAGAGCAGGGGCCTAGGCGGTTATATATAATCTAAATAGCTCGCAAGATAACCCCTTATGCCGGTGGAATGATGAAAACATCACGGTTCATTTTGTAACTGCTTTTCTTCCTTCCCTTCTCATGTAAACATTTTCTCACAGATATGCTTGATCCTCCGCGTGATGAGTGTTGGAAATGCGAAGAGAGGATAAAGGACAAGAGAACTGAGCAGTGTCGTCTCGATCGCCATTTGTTTAAAGAAGAGGACAATAGGAAACGTGATACGATCGTGCTGTGGTTTTTCCACAATACAATGTTGGCAGGTTTTATAAGCAGCCACACGATTCGAGAAATATTTGATACATTCCCGCGCTGTATATGCAAACCTGTAAGACATAGACTGCATGCTGTTCCCATGATGTTGTCGCGGTATATGCACACATAATTCCATCATGAATATCGAAGGAATCCCAAAATGATCAAAGTAAAAATGGCGCAATTGTTGACACAAAGGGGGTATATGAGAATGGTCCCTATAATGGGTCATGTAATGGGTCATGTAATGGTGTTTCAATTCGCGAGTAGCCAAAGTGGCAGAGCACCAACCCTTCGCGGTGCCGCAGTGGCCTGCCATCGGCAATCCCATGTTTCATACTATGGGGGTATATATATCAGGAGTGGAGTGGTTTGCTTGAGTGCAAATTTCTAGCCTCTAGCTGTGCTAATTATTCTCCTCTGATCGAAGCCGCTGAACAAGCTTCTCCCGCAAAAATGGACTAAGACCAAGGCTGCAGACGATTGTCAGCTGTGAACATTATCTCGTAGGAGGGATTAGCACCTACATTCCATTCGATGTGATGACCCGGTAGGTACCTATAATTCCAGTTTTTTAACCAGCAAGTCCGACTAAAAGCGGCGTGCGAACACCGGGTACGCTCCATAGACTTACCACTGGGCTGGTAATTCCCTTCAATATTTCCGTTCCCATCAACTTCTAGGCTGCCGAATATATCTTCTGGCCTGCGGGAGAGGGGAAAAAATTAATGTCCTAGGGTGACATGAGCTGCGAGATGGAAATCTTACCATGCGATCCTAGCAAACTCCGGGGGATTCCTCGTATCAAAAATGTGAATCCATCCACCTCTCCTAGTGGAATTTGTGCTATCCGTAGAGCTTTCATTTGAACTGGCAGCGCCACGTCTCCGCTGCTTTTGCCCCCGACCACCAGTAGCAAGATTGACACCAGTCGTGTAAGCCATTACTTGCGCCTGCGACACTACATCAGGATCCTCATGTGCATGCTCCGCAATGACTGACTGAAGCGTGTTTAGAAACGCCGGATTTTCTTTGAAAGAGTCGGTGGTTGGAGGAAGTTTGGACGTTACTCCGATCGCAAGCTTGGGTTTCGGAGGTTCTGTAGGTAAAAGAGAGAGTATATAGCTATTCGGGGTTTGGGGGTTTGGGAAAACGAACTGTGGAAATAATCAGCAGCAGTACTTTTCCAACAATTGCTCTTCTAATGCGTAACTGGAATTGAAGGGCTTATATCAAGCATACAATATGTGAGTTGCCCTGTAGGGTAGTCAAAGATCTATAGTGAAATCGCGTTGGGTTGAAAACAGCGCGGCGAGCGCTACAAATAATTGTTGCCATGAGAGATATATATATACACTCCTGCTAGCTCGATAATTGTGCAATTGGAGTAAAAGGTGTTTAATAAAAGTGTGAAGTTAGTAGATAGTGTCGCTGTCTGGAGCTCATGAATGTTTGATCACAAATCACATGACTTCGTGTTGTTCAACACCAAAGCTCTGAAGCCTGAGGCTCACTCAACTTCATACTCTTCACCCCGCCAGCTCAAGATGGAACTGCAAAATCCAAAGACTTGTCAAAACGGGGCATTTTGGCGCTCATATTTTTGAGCGACGTTAGTTTTGCAAATTAAAAATAAAAAAATGATTGCATAGGCTTGTTTCGACTCTGGTTAAGCTTGAACCGTACCTCACAATCAGAGTTGCGACTTGCCGTGGCAGCTTCTGCTGCTGTATAAAAAGCCCTTCTATGCTACTAGATATTCCCAAACTAGTTCGTGGTTAAATCTACTTGTTGGCATCGAATCTATCATCATGGCTACCCCTTCATCCAAGCATAACCCTGGGCAAACACCTCACCCAACCTCATCCCCTCACCCATCAGCAGTGCCCATGGGTCGTCCGCTTTCCCACAAGTCCCCCTCTATTCGGACGCCTTCTGCCTCTGGCCATGGACATCATCCCAGTGTTTCTTCGCATCAGTATCCGACCCCCATGGCTGCCCCTGCCTCCGTGGAGGATACTGTCGCATTCAGCTCGCCATCAGCGCTGTTGGCTCTTGGTTTAGGCGGTATCACGCCATCCCCAGCAGGAAACGATGCCCTAGCTGGACCAGGGATCAACGATAATGGCATTCATTCAATGGGGATGTCGACCCTAGGCATGGGTGGCCCAAGGGACACTGATGAAGAGAAAGCTCGCCGAATGGAGGAAGTTATCCGACTACTCAGAACCCGTGTTTCTGGAAGAGGCGTATGCCGCGAGGGTATGGAGAGGCTAGGGAAGTTTGAGGGATTCGAGTGTTTGTGGCAAGAAAATGACCTAAGCATTGCTGGGAACTTTGTGGATTTGGAGATCCAGTTCGAAGACGGCGCAGAGAACGTTAAGGATGTCAGCTTAAAGTATACTACTCCAAGCGCCGTGGAGGGAGAAAGGAGAGTGGAGGCCACTGCAGTTCTAAAACAGGATCTTATGCAGTCTACTGGAGAGCATGACGAGATGCCTTGGAAGAGCCTCGATGCGTTTCATTCAAATTTGCATAGACTAGCCAAATTGGATCAACTCAGTCGCGATGTCAATTGCTTCGAAGCAGTGGAAGGGCTGTATGAGAGTCTGAAACGAGTATGGGAAGGCGAATTAAGCCGGCATCCAGAGAAGAGCCATTGGGAACATATTTGCACAAGCCAGGTGGGCCAACCTGGGCTACACCAAGACAAAAGAATCGGTCTGAGCCTTCAGTATTGGGTTGAGCAAAGACGGACTTTGGATTCAAATCATAAAATCCTTCCGAATGCTATGAGTATCGACCAACCTACTCTAGACAATCAGAATTCAGCCCCTGTCGGTAAACATAAAATATGGAGCGCAGCGATCGACTGTGAAGAAGGCTACCCATCATTACGCGTGTCGAAGGAATGGGTCGCGGCCGAACTCTTTACGACTATGGACACTGGAGAGTCGTCTTCAGCTGCTACTGGGAACAACTCTGAGATTTTGTTGATCAACTGGCTAGACCCTCCTGCCACCCTCGTCACAAACCCAAACGACGTTCCACTCGATTCTACCGCCTTGGGCACCACAACACCAAATCGGCGCTTTGTTGCGCGCCTGGAACCTCCTATCCATATACCTATAATTGCAGCAGCAGAGGTATACAGGGTACTTGGGCTGAACATGCCCCCGGAGCCCAAAACGGTTACATATGACGGGCTTGTAGTTCCACTACCAAATGTGCTTTCGACAGGGGACGGCCAAGATGAAAATAGTAACTCACCATCTAACGGAAGAGTTCATGAAAGGGTCGTGTATAGCTTTGATGACGATGGCCAACCGAAACAACAACGGCATATTTACACTTTCCATCCCTTTGAGCATATTGTCGGGCGCACAATTCGTGACCTCCCCTTTTCTCACCCACGACAGCTAGCTGATGTTCTTCCTGTGAGTGCAGAGACTTTTGCCCCTTTCCACTTCTCATTTCTTTATTCTTGTATACTCCAAGACTAATTATTAACGATTATGCCTAGATCTTACGCCAATACGCATTGTTGTCTAGCCTTCTTGACAGAGTATTTGCTAATCAAGACAACATACCTGTCGGGTCAAACAAGTCTCCCCCGCCCAACCCGATGAGCTCGACTACGTCAAAACAGACATCTAAGCCTGACGTCACATTTATCACCAACATCAAGCCTATAGTATCCAAACTTAACTCGATGCTTTCCAGTGATTCCAAGCACAAAAACGATAAAAGGAGCGCCTTTGATGCTCCGTTTGCCGCATCTTCCCCACCTTCGCCGTCAAATGATGATCGGAAAGTAGACATATCTTTGCGAACTCCAATATCAGGGCCACCTTCCTTATTGCTATTATTCAACGCGCCCAACAAAGAACCAAATATCCCAATGGAAAACCCGACAACAATCACAATCAATGTAGATATCGGACTCAATGGTAACATCACGGTCTCGCGGGTTGCCGGGATGTGCGATGATCGTAGCAACAGCGGAGGAGGACCCACAGACGACGCCCCCAGAGCAGAATCGCGGGACCTCAGCAGAAAACTAGCAAGAGTGCTACAGACGTCTGAGGATCTTGGAATGCTGGTGGAATGGGTCTTGAAATGGATGCGGAAGCAGAAGTCGTAATTAACCTTTGATTAACGGACAGCAATTGTTGATTTAAGCAGCGCAGCGATATAGATGTGGTGCGTGCCTGTCTAGTTATGCTATCCATCTACCAAGCACACCTCGTTCCTTGTTCCACAGGCGACAACAGCCCATCCACAATCGGCGAACAGTGATAGATATCCTCTATCTCCCTCCTTCTGAACTGCGCTCGAACCCCCCCCCACCTGCTAGCCCTATGTATCTGTGGCCCAGATAAAACGCTGTGCCTAAATAACCTATGGGATCTAAAAGTGAAATACCTCTGTCAAAACCCCATCCTTCACACACCCACCTCTGCAACCATGCCGTACGTCTCCCACTATCTACGCCACAACTCCTACCACCGCGAATCCCAAAATCGACCTGGATTCCTTGAAAATCAAAGCTTTACCGGATTCGCGCAGTCTGGTGCCGAAAACGGCAATCCTCTAACGTCGATGTATCTGGGTACCTGATTTCTGACATTGTTACTTGATTATCTGACACGAGTGGGGTTGGGGTTTAAGGAAATCCGGGGTCACCGATTTCGATGAATTGCCATGAACAGTAGTAATAGTTACCGGTGCGGATGCGAAGATATACCCCGGGGACGGCACGCGAATGGCCATTTGGAAAGCCGAAGATAAAGAGAGACAGGGCTTCAATTTACGAGATAGTTTTATGTATATATGCACGGTATCTATCTGTCTAATCTATCTATCTATCTATCTATCTATCTATCTATCTATCTATCTATCTATCTATCTATCTATCAGACCCCAACGGCGGGACCTAGCTCTTAACATCATATCACCGTCTTTCCTCTTCCTTCGTATTCAGAACTCCGTGAACCTAAATATCTTCAAGCAGCACAAGATTTCTTTGTTCGGTGGGAGAGGAGGAGTGTTTCAACAACCATCCCATGGAAGCCGTGAGCGAACATATATCATTTGAAAAGTGTTATCTGTATTGTTTTTAATCTCACAACTCTCTCACACCACATGCTCACATCTCACACAGCATTTTATTTTTTATTTTTATTTTTATTATTTGTTAAAACCAAAAACAAAGAAAAAGCACCCCTCACACCTCAATTCAAATAAATCAATATCCATCAACCAGCCGCAGCTGTCCCTCTGCAATCACCAGCCAATGACACCCGCCCGATAAGGCGATAACCGACCCCCCAAAAAAGAAACAGAAGTGGAACCGAGCGACCAGTCACGGCTCACGGGCCAACCGAACGAAAAGAAACAGGAAGGCCCAGTCCAAGCCTTGGGAAGTTCCATGGTTTCTTGGAATGTTCTTCGCGGCGCCACTTTGGGCGCTGATTGGGCCTGACGCTTTACTTGAAGGTTTGATCGATCAGACGGGAGTACGCCCTTGCAGGGTTTTTTCGGTATGGTATGGTACGGTATGTATATGTATTGTAAGATATGTATATGTGGTATGTATTTTATGAGGATGACTGGTGGTGGGCGGTGTGTGAAACAGCAGCTGAGGATGAGACAGGGCTGGACTGGGGGGGGGGGATTGTAGCTAAATATAAATCTTCCTTTGGGCGGGCTTTTTCTGCTTTTCTTTTGCTTTTCTTTGCTTTCTTTTTTATCATGATTATTTGGGGGGCAATAAAAAATATGAAAAATAATATGAAGATAAACCGCATATCGCAAGGTAGGTTTGTGTGTGTTGTGATTGTGAGCTGGGGAAGATATATCCACCCCCAAACCTGGTTGATCTTGATAGGTACATACTGTATTATTGTTGCTGCTACACTCCGTCTCCAATGTTGATATTAAGGCCTTGGATGATAGATTATGGATTCTGATGCAGGTCAGATATCTGATAGCTGATATCTGATATCCCGCCCATGCTACAGATGACAGTATGATGTAAAAAAACCATAACTATTGATAGCCAACTGGCCTAGTCTAGCGCCCACCGCGCCCCCCCCAGCCCTTAGAAGGATGGGATGGGATAGGATGGATTAGCCGGCGGGAAAAAGCGGGTGCTAGTCAATCAATCCTGCTCTGCTAGATTTTTTGCGCATCAAAAACAACGGCGCTCTCTTCTGTTGTAGCCTTGTAGGAGTAGTTACAGTCATAAAGGAAGGGAGGGGGATTCTTTTTATCTTAGAGAAGAAGTACTATGGGTTTCATGTTGAGAGAGAAGCCCCCGTTCATACCTACCTACATATGAGGGATTTTTAATTGCGCTTGTCGCGAACACACGGATGGGATGGGATGGGATGGGGTGTTGGGTGAGTCATTTTTGCATTGTTCAATTTCCCTTTTTTTCTCGGGAGGTAGAGAGACGGCCCAGGAAGAGCTTCAGTAGCTACATAGCTAGGTTGTTGGGAGTGCATTAGTTTAGTTTTCTTTTTTTTTTTTCAGCCTTTCTTTTTCTCTCTCTCTTCCCAGTTGATGAGACAAACGGCTCTCATCAAGTACATATTCTAGTGGTAGAATGAGCAAAAGGGGGGAAATATATTGACAATACCTGATAGTATGTGTAGAAGAGGAGAAAGAGGGAAGAAAAGGAGTAAAAAAAAAAGGAATAGCCTGTCATCATCACTCACCAACTGCAGTCTGTATCAGCTCACACATTAACAGCATTTCAGTGGTGCAGGTTCAAACCCTGTCAATATAAATTCGTATTCCATTTCCCACTTTCGTTAATTCTTTTTCTCAACGGCTATCTTGCACAGATGCAGTAGTATACATATACTCCGTATATATGCATGTGTTTGTCCCTTTTGAACTGAAACCACGACTGTACGTGTAATTGGTCGGTATCATACATATCTTGATTGTCCTATCTTGCAGTTTTGGACGGGCTCGAAGGCTAGAACCTGCCACAGTCGATCACCGAGGCCTGGCGGTTAGTGGGCAAAAGGGCGGTGGAAGTAAGGCTGAGTCCCGCGTGGGGAATAGTTATAGAGGGGTATTAGGTTGCTCATAGGAGCACTTAATAATACCAGCAGTCCGTATAGCTCAGAATTATTTCACCTTGTTAACAGTTTTAATAACAATCAAGGAAACGTTTTGAAAGCAGCTGGTTACATCAACCTATTCTATTCTATTCTATAAAAATAGAATAAAATAGAAAAAAAATAGGTAGATCCCTACGTAAGAATGGCCACAGACAGACAGACAAATCAAGTAACTGCCCTGCTCACTGTCCCCGTTGATTATGACATCATACTAGGTAAGCCTCACTCGCAGGCTGACCAGCTAAACGTCAGGTGGTGGTGGTGGTGGTGGCTACTAATTGCCACGGCCCGCCCATTACTCGGCCACCCCTGTTTCGGGCCTTATCTCTGTCCCGGCTCCACCCGAGCATGGCGGGGTGCAAGCCGGCGCCTGTCACGGCAACTTGCAAGTATCAGGCAGGACAAAAAAAAACGAAAGCCGATAATTGGTTATTGTTTGAACAAAAATGATGAGAATGACAGTATTCCGCATGAATCGCAGGATGAGCTATGTACCCTAATTAGCGGGAGACCAGGAGGGAGAGCTGGGCAAGATGAAAATAAAATGGACAAGGATTCGAGCCAGGAACAAGCAAGCTCTCTCGCTCCCTGGGGCTGTCTTTCGGGCTGTCCCCTCCCCTTGCATTGGTTTAGTATGATACGAGTAGGCCCTGGCCTATCATCGGGGAGAAAAAATTTTCTTCGGGCCTGCTCATCAACAAAAAAAAAAGGAGGAAAGAAAGAAAAGAAACAGCAATATCAACATTTCAAGGTTTCAACGGATGAATATCTTCATCATTGATTGATTGATTGACTGAAGCAATTCCCACGCGGGGAAATGCCAGGAAGGAGGGGCGTTTTGTCGTTTGCAAACACGAGATAAGTTTTTCTTTTTACGATAAGAGAAGAGCTTATTTATTTTACTGTGCGATTGTAATATGTACTGTATATCTTACAGACCGCCATCGTACGCTGCAGTACGGATTACACGTACTGCTTCCCTGTTCGACAGCGTGCGCAGCCACACGGCGCTAGGGACGCACAAGGGCGCAGAGTTTGAAGAGACGACACACAGGATGTGATTTCACAAAACATTCGAGAGGGATAATAATATCAGTAAAAATAAAAAAATAACCTGTATAATCGTTGATAAAAAAGGCAGCTCCTTTTATCGAGTTTTACCACAAAAAATCCTCATCATTATTCCACTGTCCCGCCATGAGGCAAACAGGTTACAGCAGGTACTGAAAACCTGTTTTTTGCACCGCCCCATGCGAAACCCAAGCGTGTGGCTCAGACGGAGCAATACGGGACTGGTGACGTGACGTGACGATACAGCAAGCAAAACCAGGCATACAGTACACGGAATACAATACCACCGATGGCAACACCCCCCACCACGGTACAGCGGACAGCGGTATATTACTGCTTCTTTTTCCTCGCCCAACTTCCTTCTTCTTTTTTCTTCTTCTTCTTCTTCTTATATACCTTATCTCATCCCCGTCCTCCCCATATCCCTTCTATACTACATCCTCTTTATCATTCATTGACCTCAGTCTGTGCTATATCCATCCCATTACTCACTCGCTTTTCAACTCTCGAAGCTAGTTTGATTTTTTTTCTCCCACAGATAAAACACACACATCACAGTCATGGTAAGCCAAAACAGCCTCAATTCCAACCGCCATTATGCTCTTGTTCGAGGAAGATATCGAGGCTAACCTGATGGCTCTTGCTGCTTTGGGAACAGGCGTACCCTTTACCTTCGACACATCTCTCCAATACGGAGAATGTACGTTTTTTGTTATTGTTGCTGTGAACCCTTTTTTTTTGCCACTTCGCTGTTTTATCTCTCAAAACGAGCTTCGATAAACAGCTGGTTGGCATTTGAAAACACCAGATATAAGCTGACTGATAGCTTTGTTCTTTTTTTGTTTGCCATTGTATAGCTCATGAAGTATATGAGTCTTGACCAGCGGGGTCATGTTATGGCGGAGTATGTCTGGATTGATGCCGCCAGTGGTGTCCGATCGAAAACAAAGGTATGCATGAACCTAGAACCTACTACACGGCACATCTCATCTCATCATCGGGAGATGAGACATGAGATGTCATATCCAATCAATGCAGGCGCAGCGTGCTAACAATCCTCCCCACATGGCAACAGACACTCCCGGGACCCGTCAAGTCAGTCGAGGAGCTTCCAGAATGGAACTTCGACGGCTCATCAACAGGCCAAGCCCCTGGCGAGAACTCAGACGTCTACCTTCGCCCCGTCGCCATGTACCCAGACCCCTTCCGCCGTGGTGACAACATCCTCGTCCTCTGCGAAACCTGGGACTCAGATGGATCACCCAACAAGTTCAACTACCGCCACGAGGCTGCCAGGCTCATGCGCACACACGCAGACGAACACTTTTGGTTCGGTCTAGAACAAGAGTACACCCTCCTCGGCGCTGATGGTTGGCCATATGGCTGGCCCAAGGGTGGCTTCCCAGGTGCTCAGGGTCCATACTACTGCGGTGTCGGAACTGGCAAGGTCCACTGCCGTGATATCGTCGAAGCGCACTACAAGGCTTGTTTATATGCTGGCATCAACATCTCTGGCATCAACGCTGAGGTTATGCCTGCTCAGTGGGAGTACCAAGTTGGACCCTGTGAAGGCATTAGCCGTGAGTTATCCCAATACCCTCCTTTTTTTTTTTTTAATTTGCGTCTGATAGACTAACACGTTCTCGAACAACAGTCGGTGACCAGCTCTGGATGTCTCGATTCCTCCTCACCCGCGTCGCTGAAGAATTTGGCGCCGTAATATCCTTCGCCCCCAAGCCAATCCCCGGCGAATGGAACGGTGCTGGCCTCCACTCCAACGTCTCGACAGAGGCCATGCGTTCCGAGGGTGGCATGAAAGTCATCGAGGCTGCCATGAAGAAACTCGAATCCCGCCACTCAGAACACATTGCCGTCTACGGCGAGGGTAACGAGGATCGTCTCACCGGCCGCCACGAGACCGGCAGCATCGACAACTTTAGCTATGGTGTTGCTGACCGTGGCGGAAGCGTCCGTATCCCCCGCCAGGTCGCGAAGGACGGCAAGGGCTACTTCGAGGACCGAAGACCGGCTTCCAACGCTGACCCGTATCAAATTACGGGTATTATTGTTGAGACTGTAAGTTTGGTGGTTTTCATTCCCTCCTTTTCTTCCAAGTCTTTGTGTTTGGGAAAACAAAATATAATCGAGTACTAACCGTATATTCTCTTTCCATAGCTTTGCGGCGCTTCATAGTTGGAACAGTCTGTGACGATGTCAAAAGAAGTGAAATCGATGAATTTGCTTTGTTGCTTTTTCCCCCAATATTTTATTTATACCCCTCAGGCGACGAAACTTCTGGGTGGGTGGTGTGGTAGTGTGTGTGGGTGTCGATGAAAAAAAAAAAAATATTAACCGCGGCTTGGAGAGGATACAAGATAGACAAGAGAGATCCCTTCTCTCCGGTCCCCAACCCGTCCTCGCCCTGGGGAAAAAAGAAAGTAAAAAACCAGATATGTTTTCTTGTTTTTTCCAGTCGTTTTTCCCACAGCCGGGTGAAAACTAGTTTTTATATATGATTCGAACCCGTCACTGGTGTTTATTTTTAAATCATCATCGTCCGCATGCGCCAGCCACCAACCAGCCCAATCAACCCACCCACCCACACCTCACACCACACTGCAAAGTTTCGCATCGTAATCGCCTTCTTTTTTTCGTTCTATGTTCATTTTTTTTCTTCGTTCATTAATATATGTAATGATGGGGCATGGTCTTGTGTGTTCCGTGTTTTGGGTCTTGATTCTTCTTGCCTAGTTTTGGTTGTCTTTTCTTTTCATCCCACTAACTATATCAATACGTAGAAGTCAGTGGGCCCGGTGTTGGTTCGTTTTTTCCTTTACTTTTTCCAAACTGTTGATAATGTCACGATTTTATTTAATACTTTGCTGTTGTCTCCGGCGTCTTTTGTCCGGCTTTTTCATTTTTAGAATGCCTGTTCTCCTTTTTTTCACCTTTCTTTTTCGCTTTTCGGCGGTGATGAAGATGACAAGCTTCACTGCTTGTCCCCTCTCTCTCTCTCTCTCTGTTTATAATGGTATTAAGAATGGATATGACGAGGCTCGGGCTTCCTATCTTTTTTATTTTTATTTTTATTTTATTACGGGAATGGAATGGATATGAATATGGTGTCAAATATGTTGAACTGTTACCTATGACGGACAAAATCCCAGGAGGGGAAAAAATAAAAAAAAATAGAATAGAAAATGGGACCTTCGTTTTGGTGAATGATGAGCTTCTTTCTCTCTCGCGCGTTGATCTCTCTCAGAGTCACTGTTGCTTGTCTCTCTTCTCTCTCTATATTATAGAAAAACCAACTTTTCTGTGTAAAATGTGCAGTAACATGATCTCACATGATCTCACATGATCTCACATGATCTCACATACATCTCATCAAAATCCTGTCTTCATGTTATATGATTGTAGAAGAATATAGAAGCAATAGTGATGATGAAAGAGAGAGTAAGAGTGATGATGATGATAGAGAGAGTAGAAAATAAAAGAGAAGTAAGAGTGATGATGATGATAGGGAATAGAGACAGTAGAGAGTGAAAGAGAGAGTAGAGACAGCAATGATGATAGAGAAGATAGAGAGAGATAGAGAGAGTAGAGAATGAAAGAGAACAGAAGAGAAAATATGTAAGAGTGATGATGATGATGATAGAGAAGATAGAGAGGGTATAGAAGAGGTAGGAGATGTAAGAGAGAGCTGTGCAAGCAGCAAAAGTGAGCATAAGCAAGCAGTTGAGGCTTGTGATAAATAATAATAAGAATAATAAATAATCAATTTCCTTTCATGGGATGGAGCTTCACATGTTTCGCGGAGGTCTTCAGGGTGTCATCAGCCATCCAATATCCAATATCTATCTCCCCTTGCCTACAGTGTCAGTGTCACAGTGTCACAGTGTCACAGCTGCTTCAGCTCAGAAGTATGCGGGGACAGTTAACCATCGCCACTCCAATCCAATCCAATCCAATCCAATCCAACCCGAGCAAGTCCATTAGCTCGACTCGAGACGGCGCGCTTCAAGCGAATCTTGCAGCCATATTTCCCCGCAAACAACTAATAAGTTAACTAGTTAAGAGCCGAATGAACTACCTAGTTACATACCTACCTCGACGGCCAATTCCGCTTCTGCCAGCTCAATCAATCAATCAATCAATCAAAACGTCGCCCTCCCTCCCACTCCGCAGTAAAACACCCTTCTCCCTTCTCCCGCCTTCCGCGTCTCTCGTGTCCATCCACGTATGTATGGATATCCAGGATGTATATAGCGGTGTCTGCTTGCCCCGCACTATCTCCGCTCGCGCCTCCCACTTCCCCATCCCCATCGTCCAACCACCGCCTGTTGATGGGTTTATGAGCCTAGGCATAAATATATCTATCCGGGATTTCGGCATGAGATTGAAAAGAGGGGGGAGAGAGGAGAGAGGGCTGGCTGCTACCATTATTAGAGGGCATGTGGCGAGGTGGGTTTGGTTTTTTTATTATATCTGGCTAAAAGATGTAAGTTATCCATCGAGCTAGCCGGCTATCTTTGCCCCAGGTCAACCTTTTGAAGGGGGGGGAAAGGAACAGAGCAGACCAGAGATGCTTTAATTCTCGTTCTCGGTTAAAACACAAAAAGACGACAAGGGACATCCATCCGCTCCTCTTTTGTTTATGCCGAAGCGAATCATCATCATGACCATGACCATGACCATGACATACATGAACATCTGAATTCAAACCCACCCCACCACCCGCCGTCGCATGTGGGATGGAGCATGCCCCAGGTTCAAACGAACGACGAAGCTCTGACCTGCTCCGAAGCTATGAAGCTACGAACCTAAGCGGCACGCCGTCCAATAACTAACTTATAACACATTTCGTTACCCCAGCATTGAACTAACTTGGCAGAAGAGGATCAATTAGTGCAATTGAGTAGTTAGCCCACCTCTACGTTGGCGCTTTGGCAGGTTGGCAGTTTGGCAGGTGGCCGCGTGAAATCTATGGGTCCATTTTGGACTTTTTTTTCCCATTTGCTTGGAAGCTAACTAACCATGTAACTAACTATGCGAGTTAGCTCAACTTCTCCGCATTTCCAAGCAAGTGATAAAACAATTGCCGGGGCGGGAGGGGAGGGGAAAACAAGAACTCCCATGTGAAAAAGAGAGGGCCATGGAACGAAAATGGTAGACAGGTATCAGAGGAGAGAGGGTTTGATTCTGATTCTGATTCTTTATTCCTGATTCCCGATTTAAAAATATGTATATAAAAAGTCACTGATTGCGTGATAATAAAATAAGCTTAAAACACCCCCTTGTATGCTGTCAGCACTATCAGCCTTTTAGGAATTGTCAGCGGCCTGCTTCGCGCAAGTCTGAAAAGTTTAAATCTGTAGGCGGGTTTTGAACAACTTTGTCAACCATCAATTCCGCGACGGGGGGCCAAAGTTGGGATTAATTACGGATTATTTAGTTGGCAATCATCGATTGGAGACATCTCCCCCGCCGCGCTTGACACAGAGAGAGAGTTTTAAACTATTTCATGCCACAGCGCAACAACTGGATTGACTTCATTAATAATTCGGTCTGGCTGGCAAGCGAAAAGACAAAAAACCACCCAACTCAAGAGACTTCTTCTAATCTAATTCCGCCGCCAAACTGTAACAGCGCCAAAAGGCAAAAAACTAAACGACCTTGTTTTTGGCCCCCTCCCCTCAGGTCGTACATTTCCAGGAGAGTCGCAGCTGAACTTTTTTCTTGGTGCTTTTCCGTCCCGACTCCCGAGGGAAATTGCGCTGTATGTATGTTAAACCAAAAGTAACAACAAGACCTTTCCCTTTTCTTTATGATTTTTATTGCCGCGGCGGAACATACTTTTGCTTTTTCCGCTTTATATGCACGCGTGCGTCGAGAACGAAACGCGACGGGGAAAAAAGGGGGGTCCCCAATTGCAAGGCCAAAGAGGGCCAGTTAGAGCCTAGGGAAGGGTCATCCATTATTCAGAGCGCCCTAGGCATGCCACTGATGCCAGCCACGAAAAGGTTAATTTTGGTGCTAGCGGGAATGCGCTGTCGGTTTTGGGGTAGCAGACCCCAGCATGCCCAGCGCAGCAGGCTAGCAGCACATGGCAGGCGGTTTTGGTTTGCTGCAGAGGTGGCTAAATAAGGACGCCAGCCCCGGTAATTGGTAATTGGTGCGTGGGTTAGGCCGTCCGTCCCCCTTCCTTCTGGGCGACCCCTGCTAGTAGACTGCTCAAACCCCCCCCTACCGCTAGTCTTCTTTTTCTTTTTTTCTTCCGCCCCGACGATGTCCAGATCTGCAGGTTACTTGTCCAAGTATTTAAATAGATCGCCTGTGCCGGCCTTGTAGTTCTTGCTTGTGGAAGGAAGGAAAGGGTTTGCTTTCTCTTCTGGTTTTTTTATATATATACTGGTAGAGAGCGGCTTGTGGGAGCTTTGGTTTTTTGTGACTAGAGTATCCGGCGGAGGGAAAGATATTACTTACCTACTACCTACCTTCCTACCTACCTACCTCCTCCTCCTCCTCCTCGTTTATTGAAGGACTGAGGGCCGTGGGCTGTTCCCGGTCGTTGTTTTTATAACGACGGATACGCGGGGTTGGAATTGAATTTTGAAATCCGTCCGCCCTTCCTTTTTTAATATATAACTATATATATCCTCGGTGTTGTTTTTATATCCGGGACCCACTTCGTTGTTTTGGGGAGTTAATCAAGCCCAATGCTGCTGCTGTTATCAGTCTCTTGGATTACACATATGCCCCATTGAACCTTCCTTACTTGAAGTGGTTGTATACTTTTATTTTCGCGGACAAGCCTGCGAAGAACTGATTGAGCAAGTGCGATCCATCTCCTGCCGCCTCCCAGCTTTAGTTCCTGCTCCAGCCAGCAGCAGAACACACTGAGATTCAATCCTGGTAGTCTATCAGCCGAGACATGGCTGTGGACGAAGAAAAGGTCCCCGCTAAGACGACGGCGACGACGGTGCTGGTAGCGGCGGATGGCAGTAATGATGATATTATTGTTAGCAATAATAGTCTCACCAACAATAATGATACCAGCGATGACGGCAACGATTGCGTTTACGAGGTCGACGATGCCGATCCCGCCGAACTGACCTTGATGCAGTCCATCAAACGATTCCCTAGAGTCGTCGGATATGTCTTCGCCGCAACCCCTGGTATATTGCTGTACGGATTCGACATGGTCATCGTCAGCACCCTGACTGCAATGCCTGAGTTCCAGTGA
>LDEV01000457.1:34412-90096 GCA_001014755.1 Blastomyces silverae | reverse complement strand
GTACGGACCCGTCGCTTACCTGGTCCACGACCCTCCCCTGGCTGGCGCAGCACACGGATTTACCTATCGTGCTGAAGGGCGTACAGACGCATGAGGATGCGTATATCGCATCATTGCATGCGCCGCAGGTCAAGGCGATTGTCTTGTCAAACCACGGGGGCCGGTCGATGGACACGGCGCCGCCAGCAGTGCACACGCTGATGGAAATTCGGAAGTACTGCCCCGAAGTGTTTGACAGGTTGGAGGTGTGGGTTGATGGGGGGATTAAGCGGGGAACGGATGTAGTGAAGGCGTTGTGCCTGGGAGCACGGTGTGTAGGAATTGGCAGAGCGCCGTTGTTTGGGCTTGGAGCTGGTGGGGTCGAGGGTGTTGAGCGGGTGTTGGAGAGTACGATTGTCCCCTGTCCCTTATTTTCCTTTTTTCCTTCTTACTGGAACATTGTATTCCCGCTCGTGGGAAGGATTGCAGAGTATACACCATGCTAACAGAGGTACTTTCCCCAATAGTTCTCTCCACAGAAACACAAACAGCCATGCGTCTCCTGGGCGTCGAAAAGGTCGAGGACCTAGGCATGCAACACGTAAGTCATTCCATCCACAATCACTATAGAGAATATATATCTATCTGCCCCCTTCTCCCCTCCTACCTATAAAAGAAATCTAACCCTGTACGTTCAAAATAATACAGATCAATGCGCGTGCCGTGGAACAGCAGATATATGATGGCCCGGCAGGCCTACACGCCCTGGACCTCTTGGTGAAGCCCAAACTATAAATCTTGCAATTTAAAACTTCTCGTTCTGAGTATCCATCTTCATAAGTATATATATGTGGCCCTCATAGAATACAATTTATATGTCTGTTATGTAGTAGATAAAGCTAAGTTAGGCACATTTCGAGTACACAAGTAGTGTGAGATATATGCAAGTTCCACATCTACGGAGTACGGTTTTCCGAACTGTAGTATAGAACTCCTTGAAAACTTTTAGCTTCACTTTTGGGCTCGCAGTATGTTTGTCCGAATCATTTAGATAAATCCGTTGCTCAATCCGACTAATCATTGCACGACCAAGGTTTAAGAGACCTGAATCTTCCACTAATTTACCCGGGAAGCGAGACAGAGCAGGCAGCGAGTGTCATTAAATCTCAATTTTCCATGTTCATATATCAACCAACAAGGGTAATACTAAGTTTAAGTACAGCGGCGAACCATGAAGAGACTGAACTGTGACAGGGGAAAAAAATGAAAAAAAATATCCTAAGTTCCATGAAAGCGCATGTGCCAGTAAAGAGCAAAACCCACCTGCATGTAGATGAAGGGCAGAGCGCGCAAAGCAAAAAATAAAAGCAAGAAGAGAAGAAGATTAAAGACACACGCTAGGGTATAAAGCTTAACAAATCCAGAGATGATTAAAAACAGCTCGGCCCCTTTTCCTGCAGCCGTTGATAAAGAAGCGACATTAAAGGAAAGGGAAAAAAGTGAGGAAATAGAACAAACCGAATAACCCAAACTATCGAAATGATGTGGCTTTGACACAGGTGCAACAGCTGATAAATAAGTGAACTAAGGGAGCGGAAAGGGGGGGAAAAATAGAGAATAGAAACATGTTCAAACCATCAAAAATAATGTGGCTTAAACAAACAGAATCACAAAGGAAGAGCAGAAAAGATAAATACGAAAAAATCAAATGAAAATGTTCAAACCATCAAAATGATGTGGCTCAAACATATTGCGGGAAAACAAGCAAGCAAAAAATGGGAATTAAAAGAAAAGGAAAATGAAGAGGAAGAGGAAAAAGAGAAGAAAAGATATGTGAAGGATAAGAAATGGAAATCACAAAAAACAAGATGAAAGAAAAAAGATATAAAAAATTTGAAAAAGAACGAAAAACCCCAAGAAAAAAGAATATGGTACATACATATTCGTACACCACATGACGTATGTATTGTTGGGTATATTTAGCAGATACAGCCAAAAAACAAAAGCGCATGCAAGTTCTTCAAAATTACCTTCTCAATGGGTGGGACTATGAAAGGGGAGTGCCTACCTTTGAATGTGTAATACCTTCTCGTACAGCAGCATGATATGTTTAGCATGTGGTTCGTATGTTCACTGGAGTGACCAGCCTCGAACCCATATCAGCGCTTATATATACGGCATCAAGGTTTTCCAACATATCTCACCATGGGAACAATGGATAGTCAAGTAGATTCAGGGCGGCTTTACCCCCTTTTCGGCAAAGTTCGTCCATACAGCAGGGTTCCTTGAAACTGTTCAGAAGCGTGCCAGAGCTAGGCTGTCCCTTCAACGCCACAAATATGTGTGTTGTATATTGCTCTCTTTCAGCGCTTTCCGTATTGGCCTCGACGGCGGTCCAGGTTTATTTTTTTTATGAAATGCAGGTGAGCATTGGTGGGAACCACGTATTTTCAGATGGAGGTGCCGCCACGGAAACATTAATAGCTGCTTTTTGCTGCATAATTCTAAGGCTGCGACGAAGGGGTTTGGCGTTCGTAGAAGGGATCTGTGCGCCAGAAGAAGGCAAGCTCTTCTTTCTCCTATTTCGAATCGGAGCGCCTCGGCTTGAGATCTCGTCAGTTTCCGCATTCCGTTTTTTGCTTGCTGCCACTGTAGCCGTTTTTGACTTTTGTCTGGGCAGCCTTGACGAAGCGACCCCGGAGGCATGAAGCTCGTCAGTAGCTGTGTTTCTTGATACTGCTATATCTGCAGTCTCAGATTTGTCGTAAGCAGAGCGAGTCATAGTTGGGTTGCTGCGTTTATGCCGTTTAGATATGCGCCTTCCCTGTGAACTGTCTTTAATGGAAACCTTGTCATCTTTTTTAACATTCCCCTCTTCCTCTGCTGCGACCGTAGCAGCTTTTCGCTTTTGCCTTGTCATCCTTGATGAAGCGGGATTGAAAATATGCCCCTCTTCAGCGGCTGCATCTGATGGTACTGCTGTATCTGCAGTCTTAGATTTGTCGTAAGCAGAGCGAGTCATAGTTGGGTTGCTGCGTTTATGCCGTTTAGATATGCGCCTTCCCTGTGAACTGTCTTTAATGGAAACCTTGTCATCTTTTTTAACATTACCCTCTTCCTCTGCTGCGACCGTAGCAGCTTTTCGCTTTTGCCTTGTCATCCTTGATGAAGCGGGATTGAAAATATGCCCCTCTTCAGCGGCTGCATCTGATGGTACTGCTGTATCTGCAGTCTTAGATTTGTCGTAAGCAGAGCGAGTCATAGTTAGATTGCTGCGTTTATGCCGATTAGATACGCGCCTTCCCTGTGAACTGTCTTTAATGGAAACCTTGTCATCTTTTTTAACATTCCCCTCTTCCTCTGCTGCGACCGTAGCAGCTTTTCGCTTTTGCCTTGTCATCCTTGATGTAGGGCGGTTGGGGTTCTGTGGCCCTTCGGCAGCCACTTCTGATGTTGCAGCTCCAGGTGCTGACTCGGATATTTTGTAATCGGGGAGGACGGACTTTCGGCCGCTGCGTCTTGGCCGCTTTGATGGATGTTCTTCGTTAGCTATGTCATAGCTGCGCTTACGCCCTTTCCTCGCTTGAGAGTTGGTGGCTATGGGTGTCTCGCGATTCAATGCCGTAAGGCTCTCCGTGTTATTAGTATCCTGACCACTGTGGCCGTCTCCCGCGCTGATATGATCAGTTTGATTGAGTCTCGATTTGGCGCTGACAGGTTCGTCATTTAAGGCGTTCGCCACCGTTTTGGATTGCTTCATCTCACCCTCGATCATAGGGAGCTGCTCCAGTATCCATTTCAGTAGTATTTTATGACGTTTTGCATTCTCTTTGAAAGTTCGAGTATTAGCTGTGGCTCTGAGGAAGCCGCCGATGAGTTTTTCTCGGCGTGACATGAATTCGTGATCCTTCTCTGCCTCGGCTAACCTGGATTCTGCTTCTAGCAGCCTTCGTTCATTTTCTTTGAGAGAATGCTGTCTAGACATTTGTGGGTCAGATTTGGCTTTTTGAGCCAAAATGACGGCAGATTTCGCAGATTCCACCACCTCTTGAGACCGCACCAATTCGTTGTACCTTTGCATTATAGGTTCAAAACCACTTACGGATTCCTGTGTCTCGAAAGGTTTTAATACCTGGCTGGCAACGACATCCTTCCACTTCCTATCCAACCATTCTTGTTGACGCTCTGTAAGGGCGTACCGATCATACCACCAGTACTCATAGCCAAGATATTCAATCCAAGTCGTCAAACTGTCCTGTCTAGTTGGATCCTCTTCGAGCTGGAAGGTACGTGTGAACCCGTGTCTCACGAGCCGGTCCTTCACTGCTCTAGCGTATATTGGGAAGCGTCCCTCTTCTCCCGCTACCGGCTTTTGGCGGCCGATAAAACTATCCCACCTCCTCAGCTCCGTAAGGTCATGTCCTGAATATAAAGATATTGCCCGCTCATCTTCAATATTTCGTTCCCTCATGAACCTCTGGAACTTGCGGAAGGTTTTCCATCTGTGCCATTGGTTCGAAAATAGATATGCTTCCTGCCCACTGCTGCTGGGGACCCAAAACAATAGGAGCTCGCGGTCTTGTCCTGGGTTTTCGAAAAGCTCCGCGGAATTATTTTGGAACGGGTGCGACGGCCGCCCACCGGATTCAACAAGCGCTTTGTATGCCTCAGACTCCCGTTTCAGGGTTTGACGTCTTCCTGCCTCCGGGTCGGGGGATGGGGTAGTTCCACAGACAGACTCTGCCGTCCAACCAAGCCCTTCTAGTGAATCCTCGTACTTGACCACTCGATTTCGAGGAGCTGCTTGTTGGTCTTGTGGCTCTTTATCAGTAGCGACTTGCAGAAGGCGTGCGCTGACTTGATCCAGGTCGATTGGAAGAGATTTGGCAGCGCTACTTCCGTTATTCACTCGGTCCCTACTCACGATTAGGCACCAGATGCAAATGGTTTTAGCGCGAGGATTAAGACGGAGAAAATTACTTTAATCTCTGAATAAAAGATTCCGGTATATTCTCAGGGTCATCAACAGAGACTGTCCTGGATTTGAGGTCAGTCAGGAAATCCGGCATGTTTTCGCAGGAAAAAAGAAGAAAAAAAACCAAACGCCAACCTTCCATTCTCCTCGAGGTACTGGTCTAGTTCCGCGTCGTCAAAGGCAACGACATCACAAGCTCGCAGTTTCGGTACTTTGGACCCAGGAGATGGCATGGTAGTTGGATCTCAATGGCATAAGTCCAAGGTACCGAGCACACATCAATATATATCATTCGGTGCTGATGGGAACGAGAGGTCAGGAGCTGGCAGAAACATGTGTTTGTTTATGTTCAGCTATTTATTTAGATAACCGCGGAGTCGGGATTTATTATTATTTATTTACTTCCCAGACCAGTCTGCTTAGTCATCCAACTGAGCCTCTTGTTGCAAACCCCCCCCCCCCCCGAACCGCATTTGGGACAACAGCTTTCAGCACGCTGCATTGATGCCCGGCGGCGGTCGTGGATCCGTCGAATGAATGCGCTGCGTTGAGCGACAGAGTCTCAGCGATGCATCATGCATGCCGCAGCGACACACGATGTAAGACCCAATCAACACCAGCCAGCTCCCCGGATGTATGTACTGTACAGTCCTTTGTTCATGGCCCACGCAGCCTTGCTAGGTCTCTTTCCGCGGTCGGTTATGAATATAATAAAGACTCTCAAACCCCGCATGATTCTGGGTTATGCCTTTGTGTTTGTTGAAAAAAGCTGCCTTTGATAATGGAACACCCGGACTTAGTCGCTGTGTTGTACGCATATCATCGATCTCCTGATGCCATCGCGGCTATTACCGCCCCTGAGAACGCATCGATGCACATTCCTGCCAGACACAAGGAGGAACCGCCGCCACCAAGTCTCCGGAGCAGAGACCCCACGCCGGAGCGAGAAGAGAGCGACGATGAATCTTCAAACTACCTTAATAATGAAGCGTTGCAGCTGACGTTTAGCCATCGACCAAAAAAAGGTAACCAGGGCTTTTGCCTTGGAAGAGATAAGAACAGATGCGACATTTATCTACCAAACCTTGAAACGGAGTACTACATCAGCGCGCAACATTGCTTCTTGACATTTGACAACCAGAATCGACTAATCCTACGTGACCAATCCAGCAACGGAACCATCGTGACCTATGACGGGAAAGGAGGAAAGAAACGCCGCAACTTCAGGTGGATCCTTGCTGGTGATCCATTTGCTAATACATTCAAGCAAATCGTCGTTCGTCTCCACCCACAACTCCAATTCATAATCTTCGTTTCCAAGGCCTGGATGGGTCATCATCCGGCCCAATATATCTCAAAGGTTGAGCAGTTTCGCAACGAGTTGACTGCATCAACTGAACCGTCTATCGGCGGCTTGGGGTTGCAAAGTCAAACTACGACGGCGCCTATGAGTGGGGCACAAACTCCACCCCAAGACCCCATCTTCCTCAAAAGAGAGCTCCTTGGCGCCGGCGGCTGCGGAAGTGTAACTCGTTACTGGGACGTGAGCACAGGACTTGAATATGCAGGTAAAAAGCCTCATGACACACTCGATCCACGACTCCAGGAGTATTGGGAGAAGGAGATCAAAATTATGGGCCAAATTAAGCATGTAAGCGCCTAAATGCTGCCTACGAGCAACCCCATTTTTAACGCTGTATTAGGAGAATATTGTGAAGTTTTATCCGGAGATCAAGGTCGGCTCCCTACCGTGTTTGTTTTTGGACTATCTTCCACTTGGGAACCTTGCTCAACAGCATTGGAAGCAACCCTTTTCGTACAAGGAGACGTTGATAATCCTCCGTCAATGCCTATCAGCTTTGAAATATCTCCACGAACAAAATCCTCCAATCGCGCATCGCGATCTAAAGTTGGAAAATATCCTTGTCCGCGAACGCTCCCCGCTTCATGCCCAGCTTGCGGACTTTGGTTTAGCAAAGGAGGGTTCCCTGAGGACTGGTAAAATCGGTACAGAAACCTATTTTCCTCCTGAATACTTCAAGGGTTTTAAGAGGAGAAAGTATAGTGTGAAAATTGATATTTGGTCACTTGGGCTCGTTGCCCTCGATCTCACACACAGCCTGCCGGAAGAGGATGTCAAAGGAATAGATTGGTGCGAGAAAATCATTGATCGAGCCAACCAATACAAAAATGATGGTTTAATGGAGTTCTTAACAATCCATATGTTGGTCCTGAAACCAGAAGATCGATCTTCAGCGGACGTCTGTTTGAAAGCCGTCGAACATGTTAGTGCTCCCTCTCGAGATGGTAGCGTCACCCCTACTCAAGCTTCGCTCGCCGGAAAAGCTCCTCTAAAGCCACACAAGGTAAGTATCACTATGTGCTAACTTAGAAGCAAACAAGAGCTAAGCCGCTTTATTTTTTTCTTCCATAGGCTTTCTCACAGATGTCCCTCAGTGAGCTGAATGCATACATTGCGGCCAACGCCCCCCTTCAAGAATCACGAAAGAGACCAGCCCAGTCACGGTCATCATCAGGTACCGCCAGGCAGACCAAGCGTCTCGCACAGACGGACGGTTCCAACAGTCCTCGCCCGCATACGCAAGATAATTCTGTATTCCAATCTTTCCCTCCCGGTTGGCTGCAGGATTCGAACTGGGTTGGATCTTCAGTTGCTGCGATGGGACGGGAAGATCCGTCCGGCTGGAACAGTGGCAGCGATGCCCACTCGACGATCACGAATGCTGCTGGGAACCGAAGCATTCCGTCAAATGTGGGTGATCACCTCAATGATCCTGTGCAGAGTAGTGAACGCGCGCTCTCAGATAGCAAAGCGGAACTCGTGCGTCTGTTGCAAGCGGATTACCATTAACAATACCCCATGTTTTGGATTTCTGGATTTTTGGGTTTTTGGATTTTGATCTTTGCCCTTGTAGTATTTCATTTTGTGAAGTTTTTACTCGGTCTTACTAGTCATTTTTGAATGTCCCGACGGGAAGAAAGGGATCTGGATATCTTTTTTGGGACCTCGGGAATGAGCATCTAGCTAACATTTTCTTTTTCGGTTTAACTATTTAATTACGCCACACCTTGATTGCGGAGAGAGTCCAAACTGGATCTACATGCACCAGAGCTAAAGGAACTCAACGACGGGCAGGCTCAACTCATATGGAGAGCGAATTCTGGCAGACCTAGATGACTACCTAGGTAATTTTTCATTTACCATAGTTAGTATTTATTCCAGAGTCGGAATGGTAACTGAATGTTATGGATATATACACGTACAAAGTATCTGAGAATGTAGTTGATCAATATTGCCGCAGCTATAGCAATGAAGCTCTTTTTTGTCGTTGGAAAATCAATAATGGATTTAAATTTTAAAATGTCCAAATAGACCCAATTTTCCATTGAAACAATTCTCACGCATCTCACTCGAAACCTCGGAATGTTTGCTGTGTTCCGTTTCCTTGTTCTCTTGTCTTGCCGCTTGCTGGCCCTCGTGGGCGACGCGCTCCACTGCCGTCCCAAAGAGGAAATGCCCCCCGCCAACCCCCCTCAAACGCGGCTCCGTCCACAGCACAGCTCTCCATCCAACATTCTTCCTCCCTCCAACAATCCTCAACAACTCTCAATGATTGCAGTGTGTAATTGGGCACTTCTAAATGTATCCTGCTGCATCTAATCTTACACTTTGATAAATTTTGACGCGTTGCTATTCTCATCGCCAAAAACTAGTTCTCTCGCCATCCATCCCTGATTGCCTGCCTCTCCTCTCCTCTCCTCTCCTCTCCTCTCCACCAGTCTTCCTCCTCCTATCGCTCTCCGTTAGATACAACTTTCTTGCCAACGATATTACCTTATATACATCAACTACTACGAGACTTAACCTACCTTTTTGCCTTCTCACTATTCGATTCCAAACGACGTCCGCCACGACATCCCAACTATCTGTGGCTTTGCTTCCCCTGTGGAAGCTGAGGATTCATCCCCCTCGCTTTCTGCGCAAGGATTCTAGAGGCATATTAACGCCCTCTACGATACTCTGTCCCTTTCTCGCCACTTCACTTTCTTACCGGTTATCCACCATGGCTACGGCCACACCATCGCCCGTTGCGAATGATAGGAAAAGCTCCAGTACCCCCGCGTCCCCCGTGGAGTCAACTACCTCACAACCGACAGGTGCAAAACGGAAACGAACAGCAGAGCCCAAGTTCTATGCGGTGAAGTTTGGATTTCAGCCTGGAGTTTACCATACGTGGAATGACTGTTTAACGCAGGTGACAGGATTTAAGGGTGCTGTTTGTAGGTTTCCATTCTTCTATTACAATGCCCCTCACTTATCATATAAAAGAGGCGCCCAGGAAAGAAAAGAAAAAAGTCTTGTCTATAATACTGCTATCATGTTATTCACTCTACAGTGGCGATCGTTAGCTTACCATTTCCCTCCTTCTAGTCCAATCGTTTCCGACCCTCGATGAAGCGAATGCCTTCCTAACAGGAACCCAAGCTGCTACAGCGCCTGGGAGCACCTCTACCGGTTCAAAGTTCTACGGTGTACAACGGGGTCGGAAACCAGGTGTATATACTGACTGGGCAGTGACACAGGATCAGGTGCGAGGATTTCGGGGACCGAAATATCGCAAGTTCGCTACTTGGGCTGAGGCAGACGCCTTCGTTCGAGAGGGACAACAGACGGCGGAAGAGATGCCATTGGCGGGGGATGCAGAGCTTAACCCAGATCCTTCCTGGAAGATGAACCTACCTGGTGCTCCTGGCCTGACTTCGGAACGTCCGACCGACGCAGATGGCAACGAGTACCCACCTGGGCTGGGACCCTTGCCCCCCGGTGCAGTTGACGGATTTGATCCAAATGTCGTTCTTGACCCTACAACCGGAAAATTGAAATATAGATCACCACATGAAAAGGTACCGACGAAGCAGCAACCAGGGCGTCCCGGCCCTTTGAAAATATATACAGACGGAAGTTCTTTGAGAAATGGCTCTATGGGCGCCAAGGCGGGTGTTGGAGTATATTTCGGTCCTGGGGACGAGAGGTATTTTAGTCCCTACCTTTACTTTATTTGTCAACTGTGGTAAAAGCACGTTGCTTGATGAGCTACCTCCCCTTTGCTAACATCTCATCCTCCCCTCCCTTGCCAGCAGAAACGTGTCCGAGCCATTGAAAGGTAGCCGACAAACAAACCAACGGGCAGAGTTGACAGCAATCATACGCGCACTCGACATTGCGCCACGACACCGCGACGTAACCATTTTCACGGACAGCAAGTATGCCATCAACTGCGTAACGGTATGGTTTGTAAACTGGCAACGCAACAAATGGATGACGGCGCAGGACAAACCGGTCGAGAACAAGGACCTAATCCAATCCATCCTGATGAAAATCGAAGAGCGGACGGTAATGAATGTCAAGACGTTGTTTGAGTGGGTTCGGGGGCATAGTCGGGATCCCGGCAATGAGGCAGCCGACCGGCTGGCAGTGAACGGAGCAAAGAATGCCCCGCTGGCACCGAGTAACATGGCGACTCCCGAACCTAGAGATGACGATGGTGGTATAAGCGGTGGTGATGATTATGATGATGCCATCGATGAGGGTGAGGCGCGGACTGGGTTTGGGATCGCGGAAGGCTGAGGCGACATTACTAGAAGATGAATGTCAAGGCACTACTGTAGACGGTTGTGTGCTCTTTATGTTTACATTTTTATCATTCATTCTCTTCTCCTTTAATGTTGTGTGTCGTTGTATGGGACTGTTATCTACTTTTCATATATTACCCCGTCTAGTTCTCTCCAGAGAGTTTCATTTCTTCCACCAATGAAGGACTAACTACTGTATATTTCCCTTGGCACGACTTCTTTCCGCTTGGTTCCTCCTTTTACTATTTTATGGTCTCCGATTCTCCATTTATATTCCGCGACCAAACAATCAACAATCAATATGTTTCATGTATTTACTTCCCTTGCCATTATTACTGTTACAGCTAGCTACACATCCATCTAAAGTATGTAGCTAATTAACGATGACATGATCAATCTCATTAATGGTAGTTATAGATAGTACTCCTGTAAATGGATATTTCACATATAGTAATGATGTGACTCTTTTTCATTCTTTGCTTCTCTCCTCTGCCAGCGGATTAAGATTCATACAAATGTCATCTGTCATCTCATCTGTCATCCGGTCAACTGACTAGTTAACCTCTAGCTGAATAACCGACCTTCCAACTCCAAGAAACTCCATCCTTTCGATCAAACGAAATTTATCATGAGACATTTCATCGCACCCCACGACTGGTAAAGCACCTCAGGTATGGCGTCATGAGTGAGGGGTGCATGCATAGGTATCAACGCTAAAACCTCCTCATCCTTTCAGTAACCGTTGACACCTCCACCGGGGGGTTTCCGCTATTCCCCACCGACCAGTTCTACATAGTAAACAAATCTTTGAACTACATGTAAGAGCGACAAAGGCGCCATATCGAGCCCATAGACAGACTAACTCACTACCCAGGTCCAGCGTTGGCTGGGGTGTTCACAAGGCACCGTCCATGGAGGCACTTGCTACTCTAGTACTCCTATTCCTCGTCAGCCCTCCTCAGCACAGCTGCGATGTTAGTTAGTGATCGATCTAATGATGATGAGCGGGGAGTATTTCTAATTGGCCCACCTCCTACTGGAAAATCGCGCACTGCCTGCTACGCTGCTAAGTCCTCCCCAGTTCAAATCATCTGACAGTCCCCTCTGTGGGTAACAGCTAAATAAACGGAGTCAGCGTCTTTGCTCTTAGGTTTCCTATATAATGGCGTTGGAGGGAACGAGAAATCTAACGTACACCTCTCCATGTTCTGCTTCCTTTGCCTTTTTCTTACTTTTTTCTGTCGTCCTTGTATACGGAACGCGTTCCCTTTCGGGTGGCTGCTTGTTGTGACTACTTTTTTATCCTGGTTGATTTTTTTCACCGGCTCTGTCACGATTTTTATTTCTCTACTTGATTCAGCCTTGCTTGACGATTAAATTACGTTATTTGACTGCGTTACGGTAGCGTCTAAGACGTGAATACCTCCGAGCGAAGCCCCAAGACTCTTTCTCATTTATACCAGGAGATCGATATCCCTTTTTCCTCACCATTTGTTTTTCTTTATCCCTTGCTCCTTGAAACGACACACCATATATATTGAAACACCAAAGCTTGCGAACGCATTCTTGATAGAAATCCGAAAACAGCCATTCCTGGACTTTCTCAGCTCTATCTTTATTTTCTAGTATTGCACCTGCTAGGGTGAAGAAGGAATATCGACCAATTCCAATGACAAGAAGATCCCTCATTGTTATCCTGGGCCTGATGATGATTGTCCCGCCGAAATAACGCAAACTACAATCTGCTCCGTCTCTCTCGCACCTTGCATCGTTCTAGTCTATAAAGAGCTCTTACCTCTCATCTAGTTACTGCTAGGGTACTTACGACCTTTCCGACCACTGGACGCCCTTTTTAGTGTTCTGCTAGTCTCGGTGCCGCCAAAAAACCTTGCCCCCATTTTCCGCCCTAGTCGCCGCCTCCTGCATCCCGCCCTGATTCCGCCAAGACAAATCAGGTCCACGGAACCCGAAAACAACCTCCGCTGTCCGCCCTTTTGATTGGCCGAACCTCCTTTCTTGCCCCACAAGCCGAACGACCTCGGGAACTCAATCGGCGCTGTGTTCGGCATGCCGACTCTTGCTTTAACCGACTTCAACGTCGTATGTGCAACGCTGGGCAGCTTCATCAGCCTGTTCGGGCTGGTGTCGTATCTTTTTAAGGAGAAATTTTATTTGTCGGAAGCTTGTGAGTTTCCAGCTATTTACTAGATAGTTATATGTTTCTTTTTAATTTATTCCTCACTTTTCGTTTTTGAGATTTTAAGAAGCTTTGATTATCTAGGGTAATAATACATAGCTCCCGCCGTGCCTTCAATCATATGCACGTACGAACTGGTCATCCACGCAGACCCATCTTACTAACTAACTCGTCACACATACCAATCCATGAAAAACAATTGATTAGCTAATTAATTAAATAAACCCTTCAGTAATCTCGCTGACCGCTGGCATTCTCTTTTCCCCTAACTTCGCCAATCTCCTCCGCCCGCTCGACTATGCCCAAGGCTCCCCCGCTGCCGTGGAGGCTATAACACTCTACTTCTCCCGCCTCGTTCTCGGCGTCCAACTCGTCCTCGCAGGCGTACAACTACCCAGCCGCTACCTGCTCAAAGAATGGAAGAGTCTCTCACTACTACTCGGCCCCGGCATGCTGGCCATGTGGTTCTGCAGTAGCCTGGTGATCTTCATGTTGGTACCTCACTTACCGTTCCTGCATGCCCTGGCGATCGCGGCCTGTATTACACCCACGGACCCAGTACTGTCGAATTCGATTGTCAAGGGGAGGTTTGCGGACAGGAATGTGCCGCGTGGCTTGCAGAGGATTATTATTGCGGAGTCCGGGGCGAATGACGGGCTTGGGTATCCGTTTTTGTTTTTTGCGATTTACTGGATTCAGTTTGTTGGGGTAGGTGAAGGCGAGGGCACGGGACAGTTTGAAGGGGGCGCCTGGAGGGCAATTGCGCTCTGGTTTGGAGAAACGTGGGGGTATACTATTCTGCTGAGTGTTGTGTACGGGGCGGTAGTGGGTTGGCTGGCAAAAGAGCTATTGCATTGGGCGGAGGAGAAGAAGTATATTGATCGAGAGAGCTTTTTGGTATTTGCGATTGCACTGGCTGTCGGTTTGCCCCTATTTTTCTTTTTTTCTTTTTTCTTCTTTTCTTTTCTCCTGTTGTTTACCCCTGAATTGGGCTTCTTGATTAACTTCAACCTCTCCTTTGTTATACTGGCAGTGTTGCTAATGAATCTACTTAGCTTTTCATCATCGGCACATGTGGAATGATAGGTAGTGATGACGTCCTCGCCTGCTTTATTGCCGGCAACGTATTCACCATTGAGTCAGTGGCCATCCCCTGAGAGCTGATAATACAAAGAGGATCCCTTCTTGCTAACCTGCCCACCTAGCGACTGGTTCCGCCTAGAAACGCTCGACGATTCCCTCCAACCCACCATCGACATGCTTCTCAATCTCTTCGTCTTCATGTGGTTCGGCGCTGTATGCCCCTGGGGAAAATTCTTACAAAACGATATCATCCCTATACATCGACTCGTCTTCCTCGGTATCCTCATCTTACTCTTTCGCCGCATTCCCATAATCTTCGCCGTGCACAGATACATCCGGCAAATAGAACACTTTCGACAAGCCGCGTTCGTGGGCTTTTTTGGACCCATTGGTGTCAGTGGCATTTTCTATTTGTATGTCAGCCGTGAGTATCTCAGTCGTTGGGTTGTGCCTGATGGTAGTGGGAGGGTGAGAGAGGATGCAATTGCGCTGTCGGAGGAAATTGAAGTGATTGTGTGGTTTTTGGTGGCTTGTAGTATTGTATGTTGCTCACCACGGATTCATCCGATCTCACATCTACGTACTGTACCCTATGGTTTTATGCAAGCTGATAGTTATCTTCTCAGATGGTGCACGGCCTATCAATACCTCTCGCAAAACTCTGCATTCACCTTCCCCGCACCCTCTCCACAGCTCTAAGCTACAACTCAAACCTCGACAGCGATAACAACCACTCTTCCCGCCTACCGCGCATGTTTCTACCCTCATTATACCGGCCTAGTTCCACGCACAACTCAAACCGCCACGAGCCGCCTAGGCCAGTTGTTTTTGGGATCGGACGATCCGTTATCCCCGAAAGGGACGTGGAGGAAGCGGAGGAAACAGAGAGCTTATTGGGCATCAAGGCGACGGTAGAGACAGAGAATGATACCACTGCGGAAGCAACGGAGCGGGAGCAGGCGGGAGAAAATAGACGACACACAAGGGAAGACTGGGCGCACACTAACCCGGTATTAACGTCTCTTCCTTTATCCACGCCTAGCTGTATCGCTAGTGACAGCAACACTGGCTACAAACCTAGTAGTAGTCCGGGAGAAAGCAGCAGCAGCGGTAGCAGCTACTCGAAGCGGGACATTGGCAATGGGAGTCGCTTGCAGAGTTATGGGGCGACTGCAAGAAGTGGTCCCGACTGAGGGCCTGAGGCATAGGAGTGGGCAAGGGGCAGGAATTGAAAACTTGAGCCTGGGTTGGCATCTGCGTATTGTCGAAAGGAGGTTCGAACGCAAGCCATAGTTATGGATTCAACTAAATCTCCTCAGCGCAGGGGGGAGGGGGGGGCGGGCCTTTGTCAGAGCTTTCAGGAGAAAGATGTCCCTTGCTTCTATACCTTGGGCCCCATTCATTCTTGGATTTGTGAGGGGGTTTCTTCATTTATTTTGGAACTCCAATCTGGGTTGTCTTGGTCTCTATTTCTACTGGGAATGGCAACATGCGGTCCCCTTCTATTTTTGCTTTACTAGACATTTATTGTGTTTGTACCTGTTGGATGGCCAGATACAGCTACAGTACATACAATGACTTAAAGAACGGAGTTAATTGATAATTATTAGCAATGCCGTACTTGATGGGGAGATAGAACTGTCCAATATGTAAGATAGAAAACTCTAGAACAACTAGACTATCAAGTAATGTCGTGAGGAGGAATATCCGAGATACCTTAGGTATTTAACTCTCGTCAATCTCTTGTGCACATGGCTTTCAGCCTGTTGTTAAACCGAGACAGACTGATGTCTATTCTAGCTTGTTTAATCTGAATGAACAACCTTTGCTTCTCAGAACAAAGGATGGTCTAGTATTATAGACAAGACCAGTGACTTGACATATACCCTCATCAAAGCATTCTGCATTGCCATGCGTTGTAGATAGACTATCAAGCATGGCTCTGTTGGTATAGAGGAATAGAGTTTATCATCATGAAGCGGAGGCAGGGAGGTACATACAGTACTTTCTTTTCTCTTTTTATTTTTGGTCAGTAACCAATGATGATTATGGATAGCCGAACTGTTCTTGATAAGACAAAATGAAAGAAAACATGTTATTAAAACCCGCTCAATGCGTAGTAGGAAATTTGTAGCATATTCATCCAGATTCTATATAAGAACCCAATCACGTCTCTGCTTCAGCCCAACGCTACATAGGATATTAGAGCCATATATATATATCATTACAAGCTAAAAAGCAAAAAATATAAACCCCGAATTTAGACATGAAATAAACAAACTAGCGTGATCGACGAGACACATCCTGTTCACCTAGTGTAGACCTAGATGTATGCCTCTGTGACTGCCTTGTTGGCTGGTGCTGCACATTTGACTGCTGGGCCTGGGCCACCTCAAAATTATTTTGTGAGCTATATTCGTACTGATGCATGTTTCCCGGGGGGGCGGGGGGGTAGGGATGCGAAGGCTCAATCACAATATTATTTTGTGAGCTATAGTCATACTGATGCATGCTTCCCGGGGGGGCGGGGGGGTAGGGTCGCGAAGGCTCAATCATGGCGTTGCTTGAGGTCTGCGGATATCTTGCCGATTGTTGTTGCCCAGTCGTCTGCCGATACCATTCGAAATTTTCTCCTGGGCTATATCCATAGTGATGAATGCTTGCGGGGACATAAGGTGGAGAAGGGCCACCCGTGGCGTTGTTCCAGAAGGGTTGCAATGGCATCTGATGATAAGACTGCTCGTTTGCCTGCTGGTACCCTTCCGCCGGATTATTTTGCGACCCATATTCATTCTGAAGGTTGCTCTGGGGGAGACTAGGGTGGGAAGGCATATCCCAGCCAGGTGGATCTTGTCGCCCCAATTGGGCGGGGGAAGATAAAACACAAGCTGGATCGTGCACTCTGAGCTGTTCTTCGTACGGACCAGCATGAAGGGTTGCTGGGCGAGGTTTGTGGGGCGTTATAGTGCTTGTCGGTGATGTCAACGACGATCTCAGCGCCCGAGAATGTCTTTGACGTATCGGAGATGCAGGCTATAAAGTGTGATTTTTGTTCCTTTTTCAGCTCCTAATCGGCTAGGTATACTAGGGAAATCGTAAAGAACCACTTACGCCATATGGTGTTGCAAGCTGCTTCCCGGCACCACGGAAAATTGCTGTTGTTTTGCCTAGAGCGGCATAAGAAGCGGCGGTCGGGGTTTGGTGACCAGTTCGGGAGGGAGCCGGTAGCTGTTTTGCTTCATCAAGACACCGACTTGCTGAATACCGTTTCGCTGGATCCTGGATTATCATGGCAGTAGACAAGAACTCAGCTATCGCACCTGGCGATGATTTGGCTTTGGCAATGATTTTATTACCCCAGTCGGGGTCTTTGGCACTGCCAGAAGGAAGGCCGTGAGTCAATTCTAGAATGACAACCCCAAGCGACCAAATATCAACTGTGTGTGTATATAGTTCCCGGTAATTCCAACCGAGTGCGCGTTCAGCGATCTCAGGGGCCCAGTAACGCTCTGTGCCACATCCTGTCCGCAGGGAACCCTCTTTTGCAAGGCCAAAATCTGCCAGTTTGATGTAAAGAGGGTCAAGATGCGAAACAAGAATATTTGCTGGTTTGATATCTCGATGGCCAATGGGCGGGCTCAGTCCATGTAAATATTCCAGAGCCGATAGACTTTGGCAGAGGACTATTAGGGCCTCATCGACTGTGATCTCTTCAATGTGATTGAGGGTCCCAAGTTCCATATATTCTAGATATAATTGTGGCAGAGGTTCTTTTTCCCAACCGAGGAGCTTAACAATGTGAGCCTAATGAAGTTTTAGTCGGAGAATCTTCTTGAATCTTCATCTTATCTACCTACATGTGAGACGCTCTTCAGCAGGTCAATTTCGTTCCCCCATGCCTTTATAAGCTTATCGCGGTCGCTTTGGTCCATTTGGTCCATTTGGTTGGCTAAGGGCGACTTGTGTGCATAGGTAACGCCGCAACTCACATCCCAGAGACAAGTGACAACACCAAAGCCGCCCCTGCCGAGTTCTGATAACGTCAAAAGGAGAGGTTCTTGCCCGGGGGAATGCGACTGAGTGTACTGGGCAGTTGTAATTCTGCTCTCCAGATTTAGACCATCGAGGGCTGATTCCCCCAACTTTTCCAAATCGCTGCGAAATTGACGGATCTTGGCTGTGTATTCCTCCTCATTTTTACGCTTGGCACACACAATTCGAAATGAGAGTTTCTTACTCAACTGGATAACAACGTTGGACTGTTCTTTGTCGGGGACAGAATGCCCACCAACGATCCAAGAGAATTTCCTGCGGGTCTCGGCACCTTTTCCATTGTAGCTAACGATTGTTCCGTTGAAGGATGTATCATGAAGAATAAGTTGGTCATACTCGTTGAATGTCAAAAAACAATGGGATCCACTGACGTCTGGCGTTGCTTGTGAGGCTAGAACAATGTCGCATTTCTTCGATTCTCTCCCTAGAACAAATCCTTGATAGTTTTTTGGTCCTTTACTGAATGTTAACTTAAGCACTTCGTTGCCAACAAAGTCTGGAAAGCGGTCTGGGCTGTTCTCTTCTCGGGGAGGTGTTCTGTCTCCAGGCTGCCGTCGCTCCGGCTTACGCTCGGTAGCTTCTGGTGGCTGAAAGCATCTTGAACGATTCTCGGTGCGTCTAACGGAACTCCGAGCGCGCTCAGTAAGAGGGCATAAGTAGGCTATCAAGTCCGGGTCATCCATTGTCGAAATCGAATTTTGGGTTAGCGACAAAGAGGAGGTGAATGATAGACCGACTGGATGAGGCTGCGGATGAACGGGGGGTTTTATTTTACCCCGCTCGCAGTGGCAGGCATGTGTGAGTCTCTCCAGGGAACAAGAGTCTCCCGGCTGAGTTGACGTGGCACGCCACACGGGAGCCCAACATCATGCAGGAGATAGAGCTGGAAGCGGCCTGTGAGGAGAAGGGTGGGATGTTCAACTGTTTGGTTGGATGTCCAGCTTCCCAAGGCTGTCTGTTTGTCTGGTCGCCGGCGAGCACGGGCACCTAGTTGAATATGGTTAGAAAAAAGTTGAACATGGTTAGAAATCAAGCCTGATCATGACTAAAATTAAGATCTGTCTGGATATCAATCTCATCTAAAATGCATATGCATCAATAGGCTGATTTCTTCACACAACACAATACTGACTATATTTGAAAAATAGAAGTATGTTCTATTTTTCAGTTGATTATTCTAGAGAGTAACTAATTACTCTATAATTCTTCTCTTCAATATAAATGTGTGTGTGTGTGTGTACTCTGTAAGTTATTATATGTAGTCTGTATGTTGGATGACATTGATAAGATGAGTTGACATGGCGGCTATCTAACCTTTTTTCTAACCACATTCAACTAGTTAGATCGTACCTACGTAGATCAGCGGGGCGGGGGGCCCCGGGGGAAGCCCTCCGCTTCCTAGTACGGACTAGCGCCCGGCACCCTGCCCACCTGAGTGGTTCACCGTTCAAGCATCAAGTTGTATTACAGAGTATTGGTGCATATATAATACAGAGGTACCTAAGTACCTAGGAAGGGAACAACCTTGGAACCTTGGTCTAACATGCCAAGGTAGCGATCTACGATCGTGAGTGGATATTTGACTGTTTGCAGGGCGCCTAGTCTGTACTAGGAAACGGAGCTCACCACATGCATCCATACACCGCCGAACCCTAACCACGTAGGGTTAGGGTTACGCCTTCTCAACATGATTCTCAACACCAGAGCCACCAACAAAAAGGATGTTATATAGAAGATGAATGTGGTGTTTTTAGAGCATATATTGAATGTTACTGTCATAGAATGTGTCATTTCTTGCTTATCTGTATATAACAGTCACATAGCACTCTTCATACATTATCTCTCATGTTATTATAATACATCATCACTGACAGATTGAGAGCTACACTCACAGTATATTTCATTATAAGCATGTTTCTTATATATTACTGTTGTATTTCAGTTCTTGTTCTGAATGTCATTCATATAGAGTATGATATAAAAAACAGCAGATTGATATTCATAACTATTCTAATTATTCATGAGATTAACATCTATTATATTGATCTATGAATGAATACAGTAATTGAGAAGACAAGTATATATATAATACTGAACAGAAGAGAGAACAGAAGAGAGAATGAGAAGACAGATTCATAGAAAATGAAGAGAGAGAAGAGTCAACTATATTGAATGAAGATAACTCTCTAGAATTCTGTCTGAACTGACTCTGACTTTGACTGTAACTGTAAGTCTGACTTTGACTTCAGATATCTCTTACAGCTCACTGCTTCATTCTCTGTTCATCATACACTATTCAAAGTCTGTCTACTATGCTACAGTGAGTCTCATAGCAGTCAACAAATACTGACTTAATACTCATAGTTATTAAATCTCAGAGTATTATAGAATAAAGAAAATGAGTATTGTAAATAGTATGAAGATTGATAAGAAATCAATCTTCTTAAGACTGAATATTGAAATTGAATAGAATTTTCTATTAATCATTAAGACATTAAGAGTTAGTAAAATATGTATTCACAGAGTATATAGAGAGAGAGTTTGAAACTTATATTTAATGATAAAATAATCAACAATGACTGATAATACAATTGTAGTAGCTTCATGACATTATCAATAACAGAGAGCATCTTATAAGAATTTAAAATGATAAATACTTTTATCAAGTTCTCAGAAGTCAAGATTTGATGAATGATATCAATAACTGTATTCTCATTATTTTCTTTGATGAATACTCAAGATCTCATCTGATATTTATTCTCTTTGAGTGACACAACACTATTACACATGAAAAGAGAGATTATAATAGACTGAAATTCTGCAAAGTTGATTGCTCAATATGTCTCTGTGTCTTGAATTGATAATGAAAATCTGAATGATAGCTTAACTGATTCAGATTTATTATAATTGAATGACTTACAATATCTGTAAGTCATGAGTAATGAGAAATTTTTGACATAATTCAACACACAATATTCTGTCTGTTTTCACTCACTTATTTCATCAGTTGAAAAGAAGTCACTGAGCAATATATATTTCATTTATTCTTGAGAGAAATGAGTATACACAATGTCACAGAATGAATTCAGATAATTAAAATAAACAGAGCTCTTGTGAAAAACAGTGTTATAACTTTCAAATTATTCAGTGAAGAATTCAACAGCTGATTCAAATTAAATAATATTCTCAGAAAGATGATAAAGCAGATGTATTTTCACTTTATTCAGTATTCATTTGAGTTCTAAAAATGTAAATAGATTCATGACATTGACAATCACTATTTTGAGATCACTGAGATAGAGATCTATATTATTTATCTCAGAAAATCATATCAGTGATGCTAGATGAGCTGTTACTTTTCATAATATAAAGTTACTTTGAGAAATAAGATCTTGAAGATGAAAATCAGCTGTTTAAATGAGTGTCTTATAGTGATGTTTAATAAGAGACTTCTTATATTTAATGATGTAATCTGTGCAGATCTTCAGAATTGATAACTCAGTTATATTAATGAATTTCAAATGAGAGTCAAATATCTCAAGTCTGTTGTTGTTTTTAATTATAATCTGATATACATCAAATCAGACATATTTCACAATTTCAAGAAGAATTGTATGAAAAATTTCATTAGAGATGTTCTTATAAGAATCAAAATTTAGCAGAGTAAGAGTATCATCAAAAAGCTGAGATGCATATCTGATAACTAATATATTTGTTTTAACTTTGATATTGAAGCTCTGTCTGTTGAATAATTCTGAATGTAGTTCTCTGAACAGATATGATATTATAGATGCAGATATATTTTCTTTCACTTCAGTTATTGTCTGTTACTTTTTTGCTGCTGTGTCTAATCTCTGAATCAATAACTCTGCTTGAATTGACAGCTCATTCAAAATCACTTACTTTGTATGAGAGATGTCTGACTATATAGAGACAAGATATTAGAATAGTTTTTGAATATGAAGAAGAATGAATGTGAAGAATACTGAAAAAAGAGTATGATATATTACATCTGTCTATTTCTTCTTCTCTGTTCTCTCAGTTATATATTTTCAACAGTAGTAATTCTTCTTAGCACTAATATAACTTACTATCTCACTTATCATGAGATTGTCTACAGCAGCTGATAATAGAACTAATTACAGTTTAATCTGTTTCTCAGTAAAACTGTTCAGAGTCTGAATTGAGTTGCATTTTATAGATTCAACAATTTTCTTAAACATCTTAAACTGTTGTGAGATAGAGATATTTTGTGATATTGATAGAAGATGAATATGAAATTCTGAGTTAATGATGTGTTATGACAGATTCTGATGAAAGAGATACTGATTTCAATACTTATTTCAGATCTTTAATTGATTTCTGAAGACATCATCATCAAAGTATTCAATATAGCTAATATATAAAGATAACTCATTTACAAGTTAACAATCTGAATGAGACTGAATATATTCAAATTGATTCTGATTTCATTGTCACAGTTGTAGAATATTCTGAAGATTTAATAAATTGTGTTATAGATTTTTTATCTCAATGAGAGTGATATTGTTAGCTGCAGTCAGTGTTCTATTATCTCTGACAGTAATCTGAAAAGTCTCAGCACAGTAAACAACAGTCATATTCTCACATCATTGTTCAAGTCATTAAATGAGCACAAAATAATGTTCATTTCTATTCTGACATAACTCTTGAATATAATAGTGTTTTTCATTCTCTATATTATCTTACATAGATGTGTTGAGATCTTTTCTTCACTTAGTTTCATATCAAATTTCAGATATAGTATCACTTGAAATCTCTGAGTATAATTGAATGTGTTATTGAATACATTGAGTGACTCAATCTTGAGATATAAGATCACAAGAATTGTTCATATAGAGAGTGATTTAATTATCAATTTAAGAGAGAGTACTTTGAATGCTGTATTTTCATAGATCTTGTTAAATTCAATGAAAACAGTTAACTGAAGACACATTGAGAACATCACATTTCTTGAGTAATCAGACAATAATTCTCATCATTACTGTAGATATCTTTTAGTGAGATATATTATTAATAAGATCTAATAGAAATGCTGCTTTGAACTTATAAGAAAATCAGTCTGAGATATCTTGAGTGAGAAGATTTGCATTGTCATCATTGAATATGAACTCACTGTCAGAAGCACTATAATCAGACATTCAGAACTCAGACTCATCAAGCTTGTCTTTCAGTCTTTGTTATTAATTTACAGTATTCAGATTAGAATGCTTCACATCACTCTCTCAGTTCATATCATCATCATTGAGATAATAATCTGATTAAACAGATATATTCAATGTGAGTAACTTCAGAGTGTTATTTAGTAACTTATCTTTGATTTTCAGCTCTTGTATAGAATCAGAGATATGTCATTATAACACTTATAAAGAGACAGTTTGAGACACAGTATTAATATGATAACATGAGTTAAGATATTGACAATAACTTCTTACAAGCAATCATGATTGAGAAGATAGATATACTGCTGTGTATATCATACATTGCACAGTTTTTCAGTTCTCAGAGAACTCAAAATCTGTTGATTTGTTAATTTGTTAGACAATATAAGACATCATATAGCTTTGACAGATTCTTGCTTACACTCTGAAATCTGTGAGAATGAGAGCATTTTATCAATTCAAATGAGAAATAGACTTGATAATGAACTCAGAAATCAATCAGTAAGTGAGAATGAGAGCATGAGCATGAGCATGAGCATGAAATTGAGATTGAGATTGAGATTGAAATTGAAATTGAAATTGAGATTGAGGACACATTAAGTGAGATGTGAGATATCAAGTTCAAGGTGATTTTCTAATTGAGAAGTAAATATATGATTTTGTCATTACTGTCTTCAACATCTGAATACTTCTTCTTTATTCTCAACAATAATTAACAATAACATCAACAGATCTCTTCTTACTCATTTTTGATTTCTTTTTATCATGACATTCATTCTCATTTTCATTGTTATCTGTTATCTGCTATCTGCTGAGTGATTTCATTGTGTTTATATTATCTACTGTCTACTGTCTATTGAGTTATTTCATTGCATCTACACTGTTCACTCACTGCTTTTTTCTTATAAGTCAAATCTCTGTCATTTTTATCAATCTTCTCAGTCATTTCTTATCTCAAAATACTCTCTCAAGAAACAAGTCTGCATGTGAGAATTAGACAAAACTTTAGAGAAAGTCTTCTAATCTCTTCTCAAAACACTATAACTTCTAATATCATTAAATTCTGTGTCACTGTCTCTGTCTTTATGACTGAGCTCACTCTCTCTGTCATTCTACATCACTGTGCTCATAGAGAGACATTCTCTGAAGATAATGTGAAAGTCAAGTTAAATTTGTTGAAGATGAAGAGTGTCATCACTGCTATATTATCAACACAATCACAATCTATAAGAAAGATAATTGAAAATAGACTATCAGAAGCATGAGTATTATAAAATGATGTTGAGAAAGTATTGACTGAGACTTGAGTATTGAATTTATCACACAGTTAAGTGAGAGTAATAGATTTAATGAGTATAGTAAGTTAATGAGTATTTCATGTCATTTATATCATAAATTGTTAAAGAAAAAAGGATTCTATGATTGTCTAATAAATGAAAATGACAATATACTTAATGAATATTGAAAACCTGCTGAAGAGAGTTATCAAAAAATAATATAAATATCAAGTGAATCAGACTCTGAATGTGAATATTAAGAGTCTAATTACTCAGTTTATATGCTCTTCAGATACTTCTGTCTACAAAGTCAATATCAATGAGTCTATATAAGTATTTTCTATTGTCTGTTCTCTCTCTTACATTTCAAACATTAATAATTGATATAGAAATAACTCAAAAAAGGCAATTTCAGTCTTCTGTCAAATATCACTAAGATTTCTCATATTATAAATGAGATTAAATGAGTGATTGTATATCAGCTTGCATAACATAGATCTCAGCTTAAGTCAAAACTCACTAAGATAATTACAGAGAAGAAATATATTACAATAGCAGTGAACAGTGTTTTAAAGAGATTTAATCTTCATAATATAAATGTGAATAAGAATATCTGTATAAGATTTACTTTTCTAATATAACACTCTTCTACAATTTAATATAGTTCAGTGCTGACAATTGATATAACATTCTTTAGTAATATATAATAGTGAATTCAGATAGTAATCAGTATTAATTTTGAACTGAGATTGATAAAACACTGACTGCTTTAAAGAAAGATGATAATGCAAAGACATATACAAAGTGAGTGATAGCTCAGAATCACTGACTGACAGCTTCAGATACTAACTTTATAAAAAGCTTTTTGTAGAAATCTCTAAATAATGATCAGTAGCTCTATTCTTGACAGATATTTAGTAATGAAAATTCTGAAAGAGCTCTACTCAGATTCTTCATTAACTCTCTCATCTCTGACACTGATGCTGATGTCAATTCTGATCTCTATGACATTGTCAATATCACTGAGTTTAATGATCTAGTGAATGATTTGTCAGATATCACTGTGAAGAATAATATATAATGAATGAGATGTTTTTAAGTGTATATATACAGAGAGTATTAGCAAGACATTGATTATATATCTATATAATTAAAGAGAAGAATGAGATATAATGATATCAGTTATATATATATAAATAGATTTCATTTGATTATCACATCAGTAATTAATTGATAACAGCTTTGATATATATTATATCTGTGTATAAATGTAACTGAGCTCACTGTGTAAAGAGATATCAAATGTATGTTGAGATTCATATTAACCTGAGTGACAGTCATGTTCAAACTCACATTGTTAAACATATCATATACATTGTCAAACATGACAACTACATCTTTGAATGTTCATCTATGTGTTTAAATGTTCATCTCAAATATGTCTGTCATGTTAAATGGATACACTGTGTATTCATTTACTTAAAAATATGTGTTTACATGATGGAAGACTACATTCTCTGCATGTGACATATCAACGTGTAAGCAATGGGGTTAAAGTTCAGTGGTGTACCAGACATCCGTGGGTGAAAACAGTGGTTAAAGTACAGTTGCTTTACGGTTGATACAGATCAATACATTTGTCATACACATTTCACCGTGAGTAACATTGATACCAAAATAACTGTTCACTAATGGGTAACTGCCACTTGAACAACAGTACCGTACATACCATAGTACTGTACATACATATACATACATACATACATACATACATACATACATACATACATGCATACATACATACATGTATGTAATTGCCCGCTTTGGCCCCTGGGCACACTAAAACCTGGTTCGCGGCTTTGGCCGTGTTACGTTGCATACTCTGTCCACCTTGGTTGTTTTGGTTGTCTTGGTTGTTTTGGTTGTGTTGGTGGTTGGGCTCGCGGAGGAGACAACAGCCTTGCTCAGGCCGCGCCTTGCTTCTCGACCGACATCTATCTCTCCAATTCCATCGTTTTTGCCTTGCGTTTCGGTCTCCGCGTCAGCTTCCAGTTCTTGCAATGGCGTCTCCTGAACCGAATCGCCCCAAACTGTTTGCACGCGACATTATTTCCTATACCGATTCGGAGCTTGATCAGTATCTCAAAGACAACAGCAGGTTGGCGCTTTATTCCTAGCTTGGAGGTCTTCGCTAATGTCAGGTCTTAGGATTGTCACGGTTCAAGACCCCCAGAATCTCACAGAAGAATTTATTCAGCGGCTACGGTAATCGTCTCTTTCGCCTCTATAAATATCCAGCCGTCTCCTAATAGCCATTTGCTAGGGATTATGCACGTCGCTCAAGCAAAGAACCTCGGTCCCAACCAGTCGACCTTGATCAAGTAGCGGCCCGACTTTTGCAAATCCCCACTAATAAAAATGTGCCTCCCGTAGGTGGCAAGGATCGCGATGATGACTCCGACGGCTTGGATGAGTATGATCGTGTACCTACTCCACCGTATGACCCGGAGAAAGCATACCAGAGAAGTCTGCTGGAACAAACTGGCGCATACCACGCACTTATCAAAGCTGGAGGTCGACCTTCGTACCCGCTTAGCCTTCTTGTGGATATCGTTAAGGATCCAGGAGAGTACAGTGAAATTTTTTCATTTTGGCAACTCCCCCATGAGCGTGATAACTGGACAATATTCGTGGAACAATTATCAAGGTGGAAAGGCTTCCTGAGGGTCCAGAAATTTGCCCGTGGGGAAAGCGTTTATGACAGCTGGCGGCGTTTCTGGGACGATTCACGAGACAGTCTAAACATCTTAGATGATAGGCGGATACCTGATGATGAAGACGAGGCAGACCGGGAGAGTTACTTCGACTACCTAAAAGAAAACCACGGAGACGATGAGGTAATACTGGCCGGCAATTCCCATTTAGGATGGGATGCGTATGTTGGCCAAGACACCCCTGGGACGGATGGACGATTCTCCACATATGCCAATGCGATCAAAGAGCGCCTCACAATACATGGCTTCGCTCGAACAATTGAACTATATGAAGACCTAACTCGCCAGGACAAATTAACAACATGGGCTGAGTACTTGGCCTTTGAGTACTACTGGTATGACTACCTTGCGCCTTCGAAAGCGCAACAACAATTCATCGATGACGCGTGGAAAAAGCTCGTTGAGTCTAAGGCATTAAGCCCTACTGATACGCAGGAGTCATTATGTAGCGCTGAATCAGCATCTGAGAGATCGAACAGATTGGAACAAGCTGAAAAGGCGGTGGAATCTGCGAAACATGCTGTGATCCGCGCCCAAAAAGCCACCTCAGCCCGACGATACCCTCATAAAATTTCAGCAGAGGAACCCCCGCCAGATCTATTGAAAGCTCAACAACAGCTAAATGTCGCAGAGAAGGAGTACACCTCTATCAAAAAACGAAATGATCACATCGTTGAATTCGTTCGGAACACGAAGCATCTTCGGATCAAGAAGAGAAACGCAGACCACCACGGGAAATTAGTACAATGGGTACTGCGGCAGTTCCCCTTGATCGAACGCGAGCTAGAACAGTCCAAGACAACCACTGACACCGCAGAGCTTAGCCGTCACAATAATATGCCCGGCGACAACCGAGGTGACAGAGCTACTGCGAAACAAAACCCCACCGGGAAATGCAGCGATACTGGCGAGGACACCTCGACATCGGACCAAATCCGGACAGCCCCAGCCTCCCAAATAAGTGATATACGTAAGCGCAAACATGACATAACTAAGGAAGCAGCACGTCCCTCGAAACGCACAAGACGTAGTGGTCGGAATCAGCAGCTTTCTGGTTCTGCGCGTATAGACCCAGGGACCGCCAAGAATGATGATGACGTGAAGGCCATCACACCAAACAAAGATGGCCACCCTTCTCGTCGAGGCTCCTCGGTGCCTAACCCAAAGACGTCTGCTCTGGACCCTAGGAATTCTTCTACTGTACCCAACCTTCCCCTTCGCCGCAGCGCCAGAATTGCGCAAAGAGAGCAGCGTTTAAATGCTCCGATTAGCTCATCATCCGAGATTGCGAAACCTTATCCGGGAACCCGAAAGCCAAGACAGGCACCAGCAGATCCTATAAACACGAAAACTCAAGTGTCGAAGCGTGGCACCTCGAAACCTCAACGAACGTCAAAGAAAAAAGGACAGGATTCTCGTTCTTGAGCGGCGCCCCGAGGAGAAAGGCAATTTTTTAGGAATTCGCGCTTAGAATTACCATCTGCATCAAAAACTCATGCCCTTACCTACCCTATGTCTTCTTCCAGCCAACTTCTGATGCACTTTCGGGTATCATCATAGGATTACTAATATTTCTGATTCTACGGAAGGTCTTTTTGATAAGGCCTGGACTGGCACAAACCAGTACGCCGTCATGCGGGCTGATGGGGGGAGGTTAGACCCCGCCCCTAAAAATAACCATTTTAATGCTTTCCTTTCTTCCACTACAACTTCTCATCCCCTCTCCTCTCCGTCTAGCCTCTCACAGACTGTTTCGTTTTCTTACAGTTCGCCATTCCAAAATGAAAGGAGCCCCCGCTGCTTAACGCCGTTTTGAGTCGGACACTCCATTTACATCTCCTCGGGAGATTTATCGGAACATGAAGTTCTTCTGATAGATAACCTTGACGCTTTTTGATCGGGTTGAGTAGTGGGCATCTTTTTTTGGGGGTCTCCAGGTCGGCCCTTCTAACCACAGTGCACTGCTGGTGACTGAGCTCTTTTTGCCCCAGTAGCCTAGATCTTTTTCCCCGGGCTACTGCTCTCCGACTTCTACATAGGTTAATCTCAAGTTCTGGATAGTTACGATCTGCAGGTTCGCAGACGAGCAGGAATGTGGAATGCGAGCACTTGGCAGACTGCCACATGTGAGCCTAGTCAAGACAGGTTAGTTGGAAACACTTTTCTAGTATATTCCTTTCTTAAGACAATAATTAAAAAAAAGAGCTGCTTCCTGTAGGTAATGCTGAGCTCTTGATAGAGAAAAGGGAAACTAACTGGGTCAATAGGCCAATGGGTCGTTTTCGACCAGATTCTAAGGTTAGATGAAGAGGAGGAGATCGATTTTATCGAATGCTGTTGAGGAGGGCTCCTTTCGGAATAGAACGGAAAATAAAATAAATGCAATAAAAATCCGCTGGCAGATTTTGAATTAGGGGAATGAGATGATGAATATACATATGTGTGTATGTTAAAACCTTTTTGTGAACGCCAGAGAACCGTCTGGCGGAGTGTATTTGGAAATATGATTTAGGAGGCATGTACGGAGTACTGCGTATTTGATGGTAGAAAGGCAATTTGATGTGTTTTCTTACATATACGCCGAAAGAGAACCTTGGAAGCAGAGTAGAATTGTCAATCTTGGAATGAAATAGGAATTTCCGGAACCAAAAGACATGGTTTGAAAGCAGTTGTCTGCTTGGTGTACATACAACAATGTTGATGATGTTTAACCGCAAAAGTGAAGTTGAATGTCACATGATCTTTCGCTGCCCCTGAAATGCTTGAACTAACTGTAACTATTAACAAATTGCTTCCTCTCTTTCTTCGTTTACATCTCTCCTGAAATCAAGAATTGTATCATCCTGAAAAATCCCCTTTTACACGATTGAAACGGAATGATGTAGGAGCCATCCACACAGATTGCTTGCGCTTCGTATCCTCTACTCTCGCATACCCATCATCGCCTAACTTGTGTGTTGGATTAATACTCATGTCAGCAATATCTGACTTTACAGCAAACACTGCTGCTACGAGCAGAACTGGAAGGTCTTGAAATATGCTGAAAAGGCTCAATTTGACTGCATAGCCCTTTTGCGGGTCACCTATTATTTCCTGGAGGCAGCCTTGCGTTTCGTTGAGTGCGTTGGCATGTGGTACATTACATACAAACATACATCCCACGCGCTTCGGTGACATGCCTGTTAACTATCTTAACGGGAACAACATGTACTGTACATGTACAGTACAGTGCAATAAGCCAGCAAGCAGATGCGACCAGGGTAGGATGGATGGCAAGTTCACGGGTTCTTTTTCGCTTCGTCCTATTACGCGTTTCGTGGTAGTTATATGCGCTGGTTTACAAAATAACAAGCCCCAAACGACCTGCTATCTGCGGCGACTTACTCGACGTCGGTGTCAATTTGCCTAATATTAATATGCAGCGGCCAACTCAAAGTCAGGTATTTCTAAACATCACACAGCCGTTTCGGAATTTCATGACACTGGTGTGTATCCGTCTAATATTCCCAGCCTTTATTGGTGGGGAAAATTAGAACTCAGCGTTTCGCGGGAACAAACCAAGTTCTGTCATGCTAATGCCCTTGGCCACCGATCCATGGAGGAACAATCTGACTACTTGCTCCGTATGCAACTGCAAATGTGTATTTTTACATATCTGCCCCGTGTTGTCCTTCCTTTCTGTGGGAGCTTCATGCTATGGACTCCCTCGCGACCTCAAATACCTTGCCCCGCGCGCGGGCCCCGAAATCCGGAGTGTCTGCTCGACTGTCATCGATGATGCAGAAGTCATATGCAGCTAGAGTTTATGACCCGCGAAAGTCTGCATGGCCGGCGAATGAATGAATCCTCCAGCTGCTGGTGGAAAATCTTGGAGCCCAAAACTGAACTTGAACATGGCCAGAATTATTTGTTCGCGGTAGCAGGACTAATGCAATATTTTATAGCTAAGGAAACCGGAGGTTAACTCTAGCAAAGCTAGAGAAGACTGGTGATATTTCTGGTTTACTTCGACTAATTCGAACAATATGAGAGCATAGAAGGAACAGCATGCGTGTTCGGATAGTAAATCCCCGCTCAGACGATCGCAGTTCAGAACAGTACTGTACACTGGCGACATCGCACATCACAACGATTGTTCCGTCCAGGACCGCGGTCGGCCATTCAGCGTCGAATCAATACCCTCCGCGGAAAGCCAGGTGGATCAAACCGTCAGCCAATTTTTCCCTGAAAACTCAGTAGACTTCCTCTATCCCGGAAATGCCAACTAAGTATTGTTCAACTGCATCGGCAATGCAGTTAAGGATGCGTGCGCTGTGATCCAATGCGAGTAACCGATTGAACGAGGCTGAGCCATGTGTGCTTAAATATATGGACATCCATGGAGTAGCACAGCGACGACAAGTCTTTCGGGCGCTCTTTAAGTCTCATGTTTTATTCATTAAACTTCCTCGCCCGGCTCTACTATTTTTGAGACTGAAGGGCATATTTTCCTGCTTTATTCGTAAGTACTTTTGTTTTCCACCATTGGCAGATAACCATCGCAGGCGAGAAATCCTGCCTGGATGAAGACCACATATCAAGTCACTACGAGGTCCTAAACTATCCTTCGCTTACACCATCCAAACAGTTTCCAACACCACCGTTTATTTATTTTTATATATTTATTTTTCTAATTTGTGCGGCCGAGATCCTTGCAATACGTCAATACGTAGGTTGAAACTAGTCTGCGAGGTTGCTGCAGCTACTTTATACAATCGTAACAGCATCATTCAACTGGCAAGCCATGCTAAGCGGTGCAGCCCGGATGGATCTGCTTATTGCGTGCGATGTAGGATCAGCCTGCTCCTTCTGACTTCCGTGTCCAGCCTGCGACAAGTGCACCTTGTGATACTACCGCACTCGGAATGAAATAACAAGCAGCTGCTGATTAAAAGGGTTGAAATGTCAGGATGAAACTCGGGAGTCTGACCTCCAGCCACGACGTGGAAGTTCGTGAGTCCCTCCTCTAACCCCTAAAAGCAAGTCTGCAGACTTAAGTGGGTGAGATATAGTGGGTATATAAATAGCCGCAGCTGCTAACCCTTTACTATTAAGATGTAGTGATACTTCATCAATAGCTTCCACTGTATTTAACTACAGGTGAGGGGGGGAAACTTTGCCTCCACATCCCGCATCGCCTTGTTTACCCTGCGGTGGAGTGAAGTGATGCTAATGCCGCGTTCTATATTTATTTCAGGAACGAGGTAAGCTGACAAATGTCCATCAAGCATTGGAAAAGGGCTATATGATCATTTGGCATCATGGTATTCACAATGCAATCTTCGCGATAATTTCAGAATGGCCGGCGATATCACGGGTTGAAAGATGGAGCATACTTTTTGGTGCGCGGTTTCACCCTCCATCCAATTTACCTACCATACATTCCTGCTGTCCGCGAATTAACATACCATACACATCAGCCAAACGACAAACGAGAGCAAGACCGTATGGACTTGGTATGTGCACGTGCCATTCTCTTTTCGAGGCGATAATCAAGATCATTACTAACCATTCTTGCAATATCTAGTTACATGTCATTTACCGCCGGGTATTAGATCGTCGTCTGTGCTGCGCTCCGATAAAGCGAAACCCTGGACGAGTACTTGATTTAGGTACGGGAACAGGGAGTTGGGCAGTTGAATTTGCGGAGTGAGTTCCATGCTCCCCCGGACGTGCAATTGGTCAAATCTTGTGGTGATTAATTGAGGAAAAGAAGCGTGTAAGGAGCGTGTAAGGAAACTGAAAATTCCAAAAAACAAAAGGAAGATGGAACATAGAAAATTGCCTTGACCAAATGCACTAAGAGACTAACTCCGGTTATTAATATACATGGCAGCCAGCACCAAAAGTCACAAGTTATCGGTGCGTGAAAAGAAATGTCAAATGAAACAAGACCAAGAGATAGATGGGACAGACCGTAGGTGAACAAAATCCATCTGACGCTGATAAATAATAGGGATGGACATAAGCCCTATCCAACGCATCCATATCCCCCCAAACTGCACCTTTGAAATAGACGACTTCGAAGCCGAATGGCCATACGCAGCGACCGCTACAGCTGACACACCTGCCCTTAAACACGCCTCCTCAGCCGACAGTCTCCAAAGCCCCAGTTGCGCCAGTACCATTACCAATGACATCTACAATAACGACGCCTCGTCTACTTCCGTACCCACCCCAGCCCCTCCCCACAGCCTCTTTGACTTCATCCACATGCGCGAAATCGCCGGCTCAGTCCATGACTACCCCAAACTCTTCGGACAGGCCTACCGCCACCTAGCCCCCGGCGGTTTCCTGGAGGTGCAAGGCATGGAAACGAAGTTCTTCTCAGACGACGGGACGCACGAGCGGGCGGTGACGGCTATGCAGTGGCAGCAGTTGCTAGTGGAGGCGAGTCGGCAGTTTGGGAAGGAGTTGGGCGTTGAGGGGAGTTGGAAGCAGTGGATGGAGCACGCTGGGTTTGTTGACATTGAGGAGGTGGTGTTTAAGGTATGTTGTAGGTTCCATTGATATACATATATGGCGTGTGCACCAATCATCCATTGATCGTATTTGGGAAGAAATTTTCCCGAGAAACTCCGGGTTTATGAAATAATCCCCCTGGGTTGGGGATAGTTGGAGTAGGTGCGGGAAGAAATGCAAGACTTGGACTAACTGGACAATAATAACGGACTAGGTTCCCCTGGGCCCCTGGCCCCAGGACCCACGCATGAAAGAACTGGGTCGTTATCAGGCAACGCATGTCCAGGAGATGGTGCGGTCATATTCGCTTGCGCTCTTCACTCGAGTGTTGGAGTGGAGTAAAGACGAGCTTGATGTTCTGCTATGGGCGGTAGGTAACGAATTAAGGAATAGAAGGACCCATCTCTATACGAAGCTGAGGGTCGTCTATGGACGGAAGCGGGAGTGAATTTATTTTTTTTGGTTCGTGGAGCTTTATTTCGGGAATACTAGACGAGAGTCTCTTTTTTTCTCTTGCGCAGATTGGAGTTCTATCGTTTGTGGTAGGGGGTTCTTGATACCCCTTGCAATAACGAGGAGATTAGAATGTTCAAACGGATGAGTAAAGTTATGAAAATTAAGTAGCCATGAATTTGTTTCTGTTAATGCAAAAAAGTTGCTTTCCAGCAAATGGATATATGGATGGCCAACCCTCTCAGAATCGCCCCCTTGAGATGATATTTAAATAGGGAAAGTAACAATGAAAAGGAAGGGGAAGTGCAGCATTAAAAATTAGTTCTCGCAAAATTTAATACATCGAAGGAGAAAAAAGCTATTTCGTTGGGGAAGAGCGATAACTTTGGAAAGCCACACTGGCAGTTTCTTGTCTATGGGGTATCCTCGTGCGCACGGGCATACTAATGGTACATATATATCCATGTCGATTAAATGACATACTGATTATTTTGTCAGCTCATTCCGAGAGAAGCGGCTGGAAACCACAAGATAAAGAAGACTTGTGCAACTTACGGGAATAAAGAGATAAGGGACCTCCTTCTCATACTGGGTCCAGGCTTCTCCGTACTTCTGCCTGCAGCGTTGAATATCTCGAAGCGCACGATGACTGATCATGGCAGCGAAGAAGACAGGGTAGAACCAAGGGAAAGGGCTCTTAAATCCAGTCACCAAGCCCCAGCTCAGAGCGAAAAAGAGATCGCAGGTGTAATGGATTTTCCGTGCATATCCATCTACAAAAAAACAAGAAGGAACAAAAAGTTAGCTGGAAGGGACATAATAACTATGAACAGTACAATAATTGTGGGAATGATATTTAACATACACCACCCATCGGCCAAAATCGTATGGCCATCCTTGGACGTGATGGTCCGAGGATTTTTGACAGTTTGCCAAGGTAGTTGTGGGAAGGTCTTCCTCTGGATCATACCGCCCTCCCGTTGTTGGCGGAAACGGTTCTTCTGGCTGTTGGTGGTGTCCCACACCCAGTAAACAAACAGATAAACGATGAACAAAGCGGCAAGCACATATCTGTTCATTCGGTAGGTATCTGGGTGGTGGTTGGCAAGATAGATGGTGCAGTGGCAGTAACTCAGAGGCACGCCAGCAAGATTCCAGAAGATAAGCATAAATCCCCACTTTTCGTAGTACATATCCCTATCGGCGGTATGTTAGCGACTCCTACTTGCTACACACACACTATTTGCCCCCAAAGCATAATTGGTATCAGTAGGGGGGAAGAGGAGTTACGAACCATGTGGATATGATGCATTCTTCACCCTTCGAGCATGCATTGGCGTACAAATAATGGGCCATCACTAAGAACGCAACCTCACCAGAAACATAACCATAGGTCTCCCACTGTCTAGCCGCAGTTCCCAAACTGATCAGAAGTAGAATATACCAAGGAAGTCGGACCTCAAAAAACATTTTGAAATCCAAGATTCCAAATAATCTCGGGTTGAGCTCAGCACCCATGAAGAAGTCGTAAATGGGGTAGCCGCTCATGCGATGCTCAGCACCACGAACTCGAGCGGAGATATAAGCGATGATGGAAACAATGAAGCCGGTCAAGATGGCAACGCTCATCAAGGGGCCAAACTCATCAACAATTGTATATAGTTTGTACAATCCGCTAACGTGCAGACCAATGGCAACAACAATCGTAGTGTAGAAGGATGCATATGCAGAGCAATAATACGGCAATTGTTTTCCGTCCAAATGCTCCAATTTTCGGCCATTAACATAGATCCCGGGGAGGAGCAAATAACACAGTCCCTCAAAGATAAAGAAGGTCCAGTATGTGATCCACGCTTTGGCACTAGGGAACGCACCCTCATATGCCAGGTTCACCAAATGAAGCCCAAACTCTTTCGCAGTCTGCCCTTCCTCAGGCAATGGCATTCGTCCGCCATAATATGTTGCGCCGATCCACATATAATACATCAGCAGCGGGAATCCAATCATCATAGATAAACAGCCTAGAGACCCGCCAAACTCGAAGTGGCCCGATTCATCGATTTTGTGGTTCTTCGCGGTGGTCCCGTTGGCATGCCCATTGGCGGCCTTCTTGTCATCGACGAGGTTATCCACGACATCACCATTCTGTTTCTTCTCGGTGGCACGCCTTCTTGCAGTTGAATTGGATGTCGCTGGGTTCTCGAGGATTTGGCTCGAAGATGCAGAGTTGGAGCCTTCGGTGTCCGCACTCAGGTCGGGAGTCATGGACGCACGACTTCTGGTGAGACGACGGCCTGGTGTCTCTATGAAACCCTCACGCTGAATTTTCCTAGGTGCAATCAAAAGTTAGCGGTGGCAATAGGCGAAGGTCAACTCAGGAGATCCTGGGTTCAATTGAACAGCAAGACGTGCTGCGCGACGTGGAATGCGCTGGGCGGTGCTTACTTAGGGGTTTTCCCCGTCTGTGAGCGAGTGATGGTCATAGTGACGCTGGTGGGAGATGGGCGTCCAGCGTCGGGAATAGGAGAAGATGGAGAGAACGGAGAGGAATAAGAAAAGAAACAGCGAACCGCGACAGCAAAGTGGAAGTTGAAGTTGTCCTCAAAACCGAATTCGGCTAAAAGAGGAAATCGCAAAAAAGTCGGTGGTCAATTTTAACTTTCGAGAAATAACGGATAATGATACCGCTAGTATGAGCTAATCTGCTAAATTGGCGAATTAAAAGAGGTTACTATCCAGTCTAGTGGGGCGTAACATGTATTACCCCTGTATTTGTGTTTTTCAGTACTGTCCCTGCATTTTTTGGGCCTGCCAGCCAGATTCCTGCCTAGTCCCAAACCAGAAGTGTGTTTACATGAGGCTGCAACCGATCGGCGCATCTTCCAATCTGTTCAATCTATACGGATTAATGCGTTGGACTGTCCTTTTGTCTGCCTTCTGCAAAAGGGAGAATGTCGTGGTTGATGTTGAAGTATCATAGATTCCGCGTGGTTAAAATATCAACAATTGACAAATCAGATTTCCCTTAAAGGTCGATCAGAACATAAGGAGAGATGAAGATGCAAGGTAAGCTGGCAGGTGAAGCATAAGGAGGCGACGATTGGAAGAACTAGAGCCCGACAGGAGTTTCATTTTAGTCTCTACTCGAAGAAAAGAGCTAACCTCTGAATCAATCCATATACCCACACCAGGCCCCGCCCCGCGCCTACAGCCTCAAATATTCAGTAGTAAATCTCAGCAATAAATCATCAGTATATACCGTCAGAGCGACAACTGTCTGTAAACTTCAGAAATCAATCTTCAAATCTACTCATGTACGTTTATATTGAATAGTTTGATAGACTCTTGGACAAAAATATACAGTAAGCACTGTACAAGCAGTGAAAGCCCTGCGTAACACCCCATCATCCCGATCCTCTCTCCTATTCGCGGTTCGCCAATGGTAACCAAAACCCCACCAGCAGTCGAACACCAACCAGGTTGCCTTCCCCTTTATGTAACTAGGATAGAGTCAAAGAGACATCCAAGCTTCCTCTCGTATCGGTGCATGTAGAGGCAAGGAATCGATGGTCTCCCTTCGAACCTAAGTAGAGAACTTAAAAAGAAAGCGCAGACTCCAGCAACGCGAACCGTGAGAAACAAACATCATGCAATACAACACTTTGCAAGGGAATTGAAATATGATAGCTCATCCATCACCACCACCATACCTGTGGTCGGTGGCCGTTCTCCCACGTTTGCTGCAATGTGTGATGTCTATATCGTGTCATACAAACAGCCCCAATCTAGGCCGGCACTTCGATGCATCCGGTCAGAACTAGGTCCAGCCTGCAGTGTACCACATTTGTAATATAAACGTCTGTGAACATGCAATAGATAAGAAGACGAAGAACCAACCATGCATTCGTAAGCTCAGCGCATGTAAGTTATCATCTCACACCTAATAACGCAAGCGGAACGCCTGGTTTCCAAGGAAGATACATATATATAAACCGGAAGCGTGCATCCTCTAACCGTTCTCCTATCGTTCCTCGCTCCTCCGCTGTGCTTCTCTTGTCACATCTACTCATATAATCGAGCGCCCAGGCCACCGGAGCAAAACTCCACATCAAGCACTTCATGTGTGGTGCTCATACATGCCCAATCCAGCCAACTATTTCGATTCGCTCGAGACGATAAGATAGGATGGAGGTGGTAGTCCAATGAAGGACAACGAAAAACAAGTAGGGACGGCGCTGTATTCAGGATGAGCAACAGAGTTCCCATAGCATTGAAGGTAGGGTGGGTAATAATAATATATAAATATAAATATATAAATCTATATAAAAGGACTTCCCACAATCATTCGCGGAGCGAACCTACCAGTGAGACAAGAGCTCATTATGCAAAATACAGAATGAAAGAGGCTAAAGGCAAGAAGAAAAGCAAAATAAGGAGAAGGCCCAAGGGGAGTAGGATAGGTAGAGCAAGATAGACTTTGACGAAAGTCTCCGTACTGAAAGGGCAAATGAAGAGAAAAATCATTCAATCTCGTCGAATTTGGATACTGTCAAGCAGCCCGCCGAGCCGTCGTCGACATCAGCGTAATCTTCTTGTTTTTCTTCTTCTTCCCTCCCCCTGTGGCTGTACCTGCAGTATTAGTACTACTACTGGGCCCATTTCTGTCCATATTAGTTGTGACAGCAAATATTTGGCGCTCTTGCTCCGCTATCAACTCCCGCTCCCAGTCCTGCAGCCATCCATCATTCGGTTCGCGGTCAGGGTTCTTATATGTAGTCCGTGGTGAGGTTGGGACGATAGCTGCCGTGCCCCATACTGTCCGATGAGCCGTATTTCTAGTAGACGACGAGTCAGGCGGACTTCCGGAGGGCGATGCCAGCGCGGTGAAGGATGGTCGATTTCTGCCTCTCGACGAGGACCAAGGGGGTGAGGCGGATGACATATTAGGGTCGAAGCCAGATCCCGGCGCTGACGAAGGTTCAAGACTAAGGGGTTGGAAATCGTTCTCGGAAAATGGCCGGTCGGCGGAGGTTATGCTTGGTCGCCTCCGCCGAGCGGCAGCCCAACGCTGTTCATCTTCATTCTTTTCAGCACGGATGCGTTCCTTTTCCTCCCGTGCGACCTTTTCTCGGTTCCGCTTTCGTCGTCGCTCGATATCGTCGCGGAATTTCTCGAGTACTTCTGGGCCAACTATATCTCTCCAATCGCATTCCAGAAAGCTGACTTCACAGCCGTGAGGGAGGTGGCCGAGATATTTCGTACGTTTTCGCAGATCCTCGTCTACAATGTGCCCCGTCGATATCCGTTCTATACGAGGAAGGATTGTTGAGGGGAATTGTGAGTAGTCCCCAAAGGCAGTCTTGAGGATACGGATGTCTAATGGGGAGAGGTAGAAGTGGGGGAGTGCTTGATAGAAGAAGAAAGGATGATCAGGGGGGTGTAGGGAGCCACCGGTATCTCTAGGCTTTCCTACAGTTCTGGGTACTGCATCGAGATTGCTCTCTGACCTCCGGTTTTGCATTTCGGAGTGTTTATTAACCTCCAGTTTCGATAAAGCAGACGAAACATCGATCATTTGGTCGTGATTAGAGGAATCATTTCGCAGGGTAAGCTGAGGATTTGACGGTGTATGTACATGGCTGGGTAAACTCTGTCCGGATTTTGTAGCATGGTCGATTTTATACATCTCCGGGACACCTTCCGGTGGCTCCTCGAATTTGATGGGAGCTCTAGTCGGTCGGCGCTCAGGCGGTTGACGGTGCATGATTGGCGGGTTCCCAATATCCTTCACCCTCTCCTTCGCGTCTTTTATCGCCGCGACAGCTTTCCGGGTCCAGGTGGTGTCATCACCGAAAAGCAATTCATCTTCCCGCTCCTGCCGTAGCAAGTCTTCGATTTCACTATCATATTGTGAAGTCATATAATCCTCACCCCCTTTCATTATCCGCGCATAGTCGGGTACCTCTGCAACATGATACCAGGGAATATCGTCGTCCTGACTAAGCGCCTCAACGCCATCCCGTGGAAGAGCAAGCGTACTTCCCGGGCGTCGCATTACCAATCTAAGAACAACGTCCCCACCCTCAACAGGTGTATCGGTTTGTCCAGTGTACCACCCAACAGGCCGCGTATCTGATATATAGACGATATCCCAGCAAATTGGGCATTTCTTCCAGCGAGCCTTCTTTTCTGGAAGCGGTTTCGAATCATCTGTTGAGTGCATGAACCGGATAAGACATGGCAGGCAAAAGACGTGTCCACATTTAGCCATCCGAGGAGCAATGGGGGTCGAGAGACAGATCGGGCAGCTGGTCCCTTGGGTGTCAGTTGAGACTAGAACTTGCAGCACCGAGTTCCAATCAAGATGAATGTCTGCATTCGTGGCTTGGGCATGGTAGTTGTTCTTGGGATTGACGATGAATCGATAATTTGCATGGACATATCTGCTTGTGATCAGCAAATGTCCAGTTGATACCCAGCAGAGAAATAAATGGATAAGTATGTTAATTACCTGGCTTTGTCAACAGCATGGTACCCAGAACGCGGGCCCCATGTATTGTTGCGCCTTGGACCACGAGGATATGCATTAGGATTCTGTTGGGGTCGAGGCGGAAGAGAAAAGTTCATCAAGTGTGTAATAGAGGTTTGCCCCTTCCGGCTCATTGTAGACTTCATTGCGGCCTGTTGTCACCCAAAATGCTAGTTTAGATAACCAGATTGAGTAATACACAGCGGATGGATAATCCCGGGAGGACAGAAACATACAGATTCTGCAAAGACATCCTCGTCATCCAGACGAGGGCGACGATGCCGTTTATGCTGGTTCTTCCTAGTCTGCTGGTTCCTTGGAGACGATAAGCTCTTGGATGACGACCCAGCTCCCAAGCCTGCCGATGCTCTCCGTTGAGACGCGGTATCAATGCCCGGATTTGAGGCAACCTGCAACGACGGTGAAGGCTGGCTGGAGATGTTGACTGCTTTTGATGGGGCCGAAGACTGGCCAGGACCGGACGACATTATCCCTTGGGAACAGCCGCCAGGAAGGACGCGCAGGACAGGGCAGCCGTCGATCAGACGAAGAACCTTGGAAGGGAGATGAGTATAGCTAGCTGCGGGGGGAATAAGCTGATTGGCAGGGAGATCGGATGGTAATTATGTAGATGGATGGATGTTCTGTACCCCAAGCTTAGTAACCTAGGTATGACGACAGGCGCAGAAGGAGGCAAGACAATAGAACAGACACAAGGACGAGAAAGAAGCCAGCCCGGCAAGAGCCCGTGAAAATACTAGCGGATATCCTGGGGGCCCATTGAAAAGCCAGACCCTCCCATGGACGCCGCAAAGAAGCGAAAAGAAATAAGATGCAGAGGAAGATGACACAGAAGAGATGAAGAGATGGAGATACAAGCAGGAGGAGAGATCCGGAGGAGTTGACGTTGGGAGGGGCGAGGAGGGAGGCTCGGAGATGTACCGTCACGTACGGAACGCCGATATAAGATACGATTTATCAGGTATCAACGTATATGACACTGTATATGACACTGTATATAACAATACCATACGGTATTGTGCTGTCACAAACGGGTGCTTGAGGCTAGTGCTGACTCATCCGCCTCAGTCGCCGCCAAATCCTGCCAGGAAAAAAAAAAGGAAGACGACGACAACGACGACGACGAGGACAGCGACGTCTCCCCAGCACCTGCGCGCTTGATTCTGTCTCTCCGCTGCCCCGGCTGTTATCTGTGCAAAGTTGTACTCTCCCTGTCTGCTGTGTCTGCTGTTAGCCTCCAATCCACCCCGTGTTTTCCTCGTCTTCCCGGGTAACGAGGTGTTGAGTCGGGTATGTCCTGAAAAATTCCCCTGCCGTGTGGAGAAACAAAACATCTTCTGACGACGAACCACTCGCAGCCTGCACCACCATCACCACCATCACCACCACCATCTCAACAACCACTACTACTACCACCAGCTGATCTGCATCATTTTCTCTCTCTGTGCCCGATACCCCCAAAAAGTCCTGCATCTTGATATTTATATCCTGTTCTTGTGGCTGCTGCTGGAGAGACTATGGCTTTGTGATCGTGTGCAGAGCCGTCGTCTTCTCATCCCCCCAACAGCCCCTTTGTCTGCTTTACTGCATCTTTTCGTATGGCTCCCAGATAGGTCAGGTTTGACTGCACAGTCAACGCAGTATCAGCGCGTCCTCTAGGAGTTATCTCTACACAATCTGGGGGGCATGATGAACCACCATCTCCCCGCGATGCCCCATGGCCAGCCGCCTATACCGGCTCCGAGAAGGCAGCATGATATCCCTTACGTGTCGGGGCCTCCCAACATTCGGTCCACGCCCGGCTATATGGGCTATCACCAACCTCATGCCCACGCGAATGGCCCGCCAACTGCTCTCTACCCAGCGCAAGCGCAACAATATCAGCACTGGTATCCTTACCAACAAGCCCCTCCTCCGCACCCTCCACCACCGCAACAGTTTCAACCGAATGCGCCTCTGATTGTTTCGTCCTATCCTCGTTCGCAGCCGCCTCCGCCCGCGCTTTCGGGGCCACCACTACCACCAACTTCACATATACCCTCACACTCCAGCACCACGTCTTCCACCCCTTTACAGTCTTCATTTTCTCCCACGCCAACTCCACCTTCAGCCCCAAGTTCAGCTGTACCGAGTAGTCACGGGAACTTACCTGCCAGCCCTGTCGTCAATTCTCTGCCTACTCAACCGACAGGTTCCAATCACAGCAAGCGCAGCAGCGCTAGCCCTGCGCCTCAAATACACCCTCCTTCTCATACGGTATATACACCTGAAAGAACAAAAACCGCTACTCCTCTATCAAGACAACTCTTCCAACCATCCGTATGTATCCTCAAGCACCATTCCCATGGTTAAGTGCAAAAAGAACGTAGACGTCGAAAGCTAACCACACTTATTTTTTTCAGCTTCCTTGGCTCTCGGTTCCCGAAGCTCCCTTTCCTGCTAGGGCTCCCCGTCGACGACGGAAAGCCCGAACTCTGCAAACGTCCACAGTACGAGTAGAGTTTTCAACAAACGCTGAACAATCTGATGTGGCGGCCGAGGAATACACACCCATTGAAAATCCCTCGAAGAACGCACCATCAGAGTTAGAAGAAACCCCTACATCTCCTCAACCCTCCTCAGAAACGAGCCTCGTTCAACCCAACACTCCTTCGTCCACTGCTCCTGTTCAAACCTCGGCAAAATCGCAACATACTCCAGCGCAGACTAGCGGTGCGCGCCAAGCTGCTCCTATTGTTCCTGTCGTGCCAATAATTCCTTCCAGCCCCAGCACAGCAAAACAACCATCCACCAGCACTGCTAAGACTACCCCTGAAACCCTGAAACGCGATGGACAGGTTCCACTCAGTTCCACCCCAAATGAGTCGCGGACGACGGATAATGCGCTCTCGCCAACGGAGACCGCCACCGTAACGCAGGAAGCTCCTAAGCCCACACCAGTCCGAGCTCCCCCAAAGTCGTGGGCTGATCTTGTGCGAACCAAGGCTTCTGCATCCACTGGAGGCGCCTCGCCCACAACTACTGGGATCGGTGGCCTAGGAGTATCTAAAGGCGAATCTCTCTTTGATGTTATTAACAATCTAGGCTCCAACGCTGAACAAGATGGGAGCAAAATTGCATTCATTGAGCCGCGCGGGCTTGTAAATACAGGTAATATGTGTTATATGAATTCTGTAAGTACCCCTCTTGATTTCTAAAAATATTTTTTTCTACCGAGGTGCTAACTGTTTATTTATCAAGATTCTTCAAATTCTGGTTTTTTGTGTTCCGTTCTATGAGTTTCTTGACAAAATCGGCCAGCGAGCGGTTCATTCTTTTAAGAGCGATCTTCCACTAATTGATGCTATGTATGTTGTACTATCCCCAACTCCAGATTTCCTTGTCATTATTACTATTACCGCTGCTAACAGCTATTCCGTCTTTCAGGATCATGTTTATGCGAGAATTTCGGGTAATTGATGCTGCTACATCCGTAGAGAAATTAAGACTCCGATTGAAGCAAAACGAATTAGAGCAATACGGCGAATCATTCATTCCGGAATATGTTTATCAAGTCATTAGACATCTTCCGCGTTTCAGAGACATGCGGGTAAGTCTACAAGCTCCTTGCCCTTTGCAGTTTTGTTTCAGTCAAGCTAATACCCTGCAGCGCGGCCACCAACAAGACGCACAAGAATTTCTTGGTTTCCTGCTTGAAGAGCTTCATGACGAGTGCTCCCAGGCGGTTAAACAAGCTACATCTACTGGATCTGACATTTCTACACCCGTTGAAACTGATTCCGCATCCGCAACGTCCGAACCTTCTGTGGAAGGATGGCTGGAAGTTGGCCATAAACAGAAGCCTGCAATCACTCGGTCATCCGGACACACCTCTGCGGAATCTCCAATTACGAAAATATTCGGCGGAAAACTCAGATCAGAGTTTAGAGTGCCAGGAAACAAAAATTCCGTTACCCTCGAGCCTTACCAGTCTCTTCAACTTGACATTGGCTCTCCACAGGTCAATAATATCATTGATGCACTTAAAGGCCTCACGAAACCGGAGACCATGCAAGGCGACTTCAACTCGTCGCGTGGCCCCAAAGTTACGGCTACAAAGCAGGTTTTCATCGAAAGCTTACCTCCCGTCCTCATTCTTCACCTGAAGCGTTTCCAATATGATAACGTTACCAAGGGTACCCAAAAAATTTGGAAGAAGGTTGGATATCCTCTGGAATTGGAGCTTCCCAAGGAAGCCTTCCCACCTCATCGACGCAACATTATTTCTGCTCAGGGTAGCGGCCTTCCCAAATACCGTCTCACCGGAGTCATATACCACCATGGCAAAAACGCGAGCGGTGGCCACTATACTGTTGATGTTCGCAGGCAAGATGGTCGTGAATGGATCCGCCTCGATGACACTGTGATCCGCCGCGTCAGGAGCGAGGACGTCGCGAATGCTGGAAGTGAGGAGGACCCCAAGGTTCTTGCTGCAGCCCTCGAGCAGCACAAGATTGCGAATACACCAGCACAGGGAAATATCTTCGAACAGTTCGATATGGAGCAGCAGGAAAGACATGATAATGAGCAAGGATGGAGCCATGTCAACGGCCACACAAGCGGCAGTGGCAGTGGTCATGCAAGCAAGAAGTCAATGGCTGCTGTTGTTAACGGAACCACCTCGCCGTCGGCAGAGTCTTCGTCTGGCAAGCGGACGCCGAGCAGCAGCCGATATGGGACTGGAGTACGTGATAACAAAGTTGCCTACCTCCTCTTCTACCAGAGGATTTAAAACAAACAAACCCTTCCTCATAATACCCCAATCGCTCTAAACTCCTTCAAACCCCAAATTCCGAACTCCTAACAACTCAACCCCACAACCTCAATGCCAAACCTGTGTCTCACCCGTACACCTCCCTTCCATTCATCTACCCAGCCTCCTCTCCTCGCCCCCTCTTCTCCCCATCCCGTCTTTTCTTTCTAGCCATTTGCCTACATATATCTCGATACCTTTCATATGAGCCAAATCCAGAGGGCACGCCTCATTCTACCTAGGCAATGAATGCGATCTATTATATTACACTTTAAAATATGACAAATATTGTTGTTGTTGATGATGATGATGATGTTGTTGTTGTCGCGTTGTGGAACTTGGTTGTATATTGGGCATTGTTGAACGGAACGCAAGACATGGGAGAGAAAAGAGAAATAAACTATATGCGCCGGAGGGGAGGGGGGGGGGGATAAAATACTTAATATGATAATCTTTTCTGACTTTATATGACATTCCTGCCTCTTTATTTCCATGCCTTATTATTTTCAAAATAGTAAAGGGACGATACTATAATATTAACTGTATCCTACCCCCTGCCGTCATATTTTTCTTGGTAAATACCATTTTTCAATTTATTCCAAGGGAGAGCGGGCGAGGCGTTTTCTAATAATTAAAAATAAATAATATGCCATTCACAAGCACAAAATTCTTTTAATAACTTTGTATACAAAAAAAAATAGGAAAAGGAAAAAGGATTGATACAACTACAAAAATAACAACAAAAAAAAAAGGTAATGTTGACAAGAGCGAGACTCGAACTCACGCGGGTTTCCCCATACCGGAGCAGGAAATTCTTACAATGAGAAATTTCCAAGTGTTCACGTGACAACTTGAACGGTACGCCTTAACCACTCGGCCATCTTGTCATAGATTTTATTGGGTCTAAGACTCGGCCAGTGTGTTATTTATTGAGTGGCCGCGGAGGCGTCCCATCAACGTTTTGCTCGTGGGCCTATTAGAACCCAATTTCCACTCCAGCGTGGATGGATACCTAAGCTGCACCTGGAGTTATATTACATGCGGCTTTTCTCAAGCTCGAAAATTGGGGGGGGGATCGAGGGAAGTCGTGGAAGGTAAATGTAAGTGTACGATGCGATTTTCGATGTGCATGGCACTCGCTATTGCCGAAAGTGTTATGGGTAGCATGGCCATGATGGGTTCCTTGAAGGACGGTGCGGGAGACAAACTACTGCAGCAGATTATATACATCACATTCTCATGCTTGCTCGAGCGCATGGGGAGCACCGGAAAGGTGGGCAAACTGACCCGCAAGCTCATTCGAGAGGCAAAACAGCTATATAGCAGCCGCCTTTTGCAGATGAGGAGGAGAAGGGGAGATAAAACCTCACCCTAGAATGCTCCATTCGGATTCTTGCAGTCACTCCGAAGTCAACATAGCCAAGGACTCGCTTGGGAAAGCTAGATAGAGTAGTGAGATTGAATCATGGACCAAAAGTTTCTGGAGAAAATGAATAGCATCCCATCTGCGCGGTAGCCTTGGGTGCGAGCTTGAAGATTCAAATTTATCACGCCCAGTTAAGCCACGGCAATGTCTTCCCAGTCTGCAGCAAAGTTGATAGTGGAGGATGTTGACCGGTTCCCTCCGGAAATATCATCAAGAGATCGGTGTATGCTGTACACTCGGCAGGGACAGTGACGGCCGAGCCAGATGAGTACCTCAAGCCTTGTGTTCACGCCATTTCCAACGCTGGAAAAATAATAGGGGATTCGTTGAGAAGTATTAAACGTAGAATATATTATTCACTTCTATTATGGCCATCCTTGGGACCATTGAGATTGTCGCCTCATTGGACATAGGTAGGGTTTTTTGGCTGCTGCATACAGACCACCTGCCTGGTAGTATGCCGCCCTGATGGTTGAAGAAAGGTAGAACGTTAACCTTGCCAGGATCCGCTGGTCCGTCATACCGGTAGCCCGGGAATTCCTTGGTGAATACAAAGGCAGTGAGGAGTGTTAAACCTAAGCTTAGGCTTGATATTCCGGGGAGAATAGCTCATGGAAGCAATACACTTCCAAAATTCAGCGCGGGCTGCACAGATACGTACTGTACAGTTGCCATACCGAGAGGCATTCTCGCGAGGCTGGGGCCCGATATGTGCAAGGCTTCCGGGAGTAGTGCCCTAGGCCCCTGGACAACGACTCCACACTGAGCTTATCCGCCAGCCAGCATTTCTTCACATGCCTATGGCCATAGGTATGTATGTATGTATGCCGTGGAGCAGCCTGCAGAACCTGCCGAACAGTCTCTCGGCACCAAGCTCACCGCCGCCTGCATCATCAAATGTCTCTCGGGGTGGTTTTGACCATGCCATGCAGGTACGTGTCAATTTTCTCGGTTGGTTGGATATGCACCCGCGAGGCGCCTGCCGGTAATAATGCGTCCCCACGCGTGATGACCACCCCTGGCGAGTCCTGATCTCAACGGACAGGTGTTTGGGGTATCGCGCAGCCCATCATCTATTCCGTACCGAGCGAGAAAGGTCGGCTAATAATAGAAGTTTATTAGGATCGAGAAAATTAGATGACTCCCACTGAGGTGTGGGGAAGCAGGAGGGCCTCAGGGCATACATATGTGCTTGAACGGCTCCATAACAATCTGATAGATATCCTGCATGATCTCGGTGTTCTCTGCAGAGTAGAGAAATAAAGGTCATTTAGCCCCTCACGCTCCATTGCCTCGCCTGCTCGATCTGTTGATCGCTTAAACGCTGGTCTGCATCATTTCCGATGGATCTGCAGCTTAAACAACCTTCCGTTGTTTCAGGGAAGCGAAGGAGCACCTATTTATCTCCATACGGACCCGCCAGCACATTGGCAAGCAGAAAATTCGAGGGATGTAGCCGCGATTCGTCTAACAACTTTCAAAGGGTGTCCGAACTCGAAAGTGACCTGATGTGGTTATATGGTGCAGGCAAATGATGATTCCTCAAACAGATCGTCCCATGGATGTCGCGTTAAGGATGCATGAGTTCGGCCACTCGAAAAATGCCCCTGACACAAACCGCCTCAAGAGCCTCGCCAGTCCAGTCGCAGCTTCCAACCGGCTCGGAATACAGGCCCGCAGAGGGTTGGTTGGTTGAGAGCAGCCCGCCAAGTTCGTATCACTAATCCCCTAATATTTTTAGGCTCTGCCCGAATAGCAACATCCCTGTGGCAAGCACGTTTCATTCTCGCATCAGAACCTGCTTGGGTTAAGGGCGGAATACATTGTATATTACGCGGAATGACCGTCTGCGAGTTCAAGATATAAATTTAAGGCTGGAAACCCCAAGACTCAAGAGCAAACTCGAGAAAGCGTTCTAGGCGACTTCTGCAATGTACTGTACAACATTGTTCGCCCCAAGTACTCCGTACAGTACAAGTGGACGATAAAATTGGTCTGATAACATATTTTGTGTTTACATATTCTCGACCGACGCACGGCATCCGGTAGTGATGGTTTAGGAATCATTATTACTGAAAAGGGATCGAGAACTGGAGAGGGGTTAGATAAATTTCCGTCAACTAGCGGCCCAAACCCAAAGCACGCGCTCCATGGCCTGCTCTCGGTGTTGGATGAGGATATGCAGTTGTTATTGTAATTGTTATGTTGTGCATGGCAATAACGAAGGGTCGATGCAGGTCCCTGAAAGAGAAGGAGAAAGATGACGGTAAGGTCCGAAGTGAACGAGCCACAGAATCGAGGTTCCACGGGATGTGATATGTTCCTTTAGCTGCGGGTGCAATGTGCGATGCGGTTGTGTGCTGCGTGGAATTGATGCACAGGAACAGGAAAACTCCAGAGTATCACAACCCATCGGAAGCAGGATAACCTTACGAAAGAAGCCCTCACAGTACATACAGTGTTGACTGGCTTCGTCCCAAGGAACCAGAGAGCCTTTTTGTTTGTTTGCGGCCCTGACTGGTTCCCCCGTTCCAGAATCCAGGCACACACCCGTACATTTATTCAATGTACTGAGCTTTTTTGCTTTAACTCAATCCGCCAACCAGAAAAAGCACCCGTCGATCCAGTTCGGGTCGTTGGAAGATGGAAGATGGATGTCCTCCACTGCTGGCCACCCATAATCAATTACCCGCAGAGCATTAATCCATTCAACAGCGGCAAAATATGAAACCGAACAAGCTTCAAGCAGGTTTAGGCAAAATAACCGTATCGAATTCCTACCCCCTCCTTCTTTCTTCGCATCCTTCATGGAAAGTCCGTAAGTTTGGCGGCCAGTTGCTCTCGCTTCCCGGCTAAATATGAACAAGCAAAAACAAATCACCAGTAGTAGCGTAGAAGTCAATGATTGATATACGGAGCACATTTCTGTATATTCTTGAAGCTGCCCTCGAGCTGCGAATTAAATTGATCCGACATCGACATAACTTCTTCCGTCGCCCAAGACTTCCGTTGCACCTCCTCGGTTGATCGATTCACCATGTTGTACGCAGCGTATCCCCTGCCCAGTTTAAAATTGAGTACGGGTTCGTAGAATTGGCCCGTGTTTATTCCTGGCAAACCGAAGGGACATCAACATTATGACTGGTTGGGAGAAATCCTAATTATTATGACGGAGTATCCGTCGTCTGCCCTGGGCCTGTCCGTCCATAGCTCGCTCCCCATTCGCTCCACTTCGTCCCCGCTAGGCTGGGGATAATTTGCGTGCTTCAGCCGGTAGAATTCTGGGCCAAGGATAGTACCAAAGTAGGACGTGAACAAAAGGCTGGGAAGTTTGGCAACAGAGCCACAGGGAGCCTGCTGGCCCTGGAGGACCGATACCATCATAATAAGAGCAAATGTCAGCCAGCACCGGCGGAGTAGCCTGGAAGGAAAAATAACCACCAAATTCGCCAGATTCGCACCAGCTGGGATCTTCTCAGCCACAGTTTTTCGCTCTCTTTGTCTCCTTCGCTGCCGGCCGCGCCTTTACTCGATTGCGCCTAGTCGAGATTATTTCTCTTCCTTTCGCTGGGGCCCCCATCCTGGGCCTGTTTCGCTCCAAGGAGCAAAGCCCCCCCCCCCCGGCCGTGAGTGAGTGGCTGCTTGGAACGGCGCTCTGCCTGTCTCTTGGTTGCAAATAATCCCTGATTCCAATCTTGTTGTCGCTGTCACTGTCGCTCGCTGCCCAGTGCGTGCCCTTCAGCCTTCCCCCGTCCAGCACACACTGCAACCATCTCGACCGTGGAGGCTTGCTACACCGACTTCGAAGCAGCAGACGACAATCATTCTCCATCCGCTTTATTACTGTTGCTCATTCGCCGTCCAACTAAGTAATAATCTGTATCGCCTCTTCCTCCATCGTCGCGTTTTTAATTCGGGGGGGCAGTTGAGTGTGTGTGTGAGAGAGAGAGAGAGAGTGTGTGTGTGTGTTGTGTGTTAGTTGTCCCGCCCAACCACCAGCATTGTCCATTGTTGGCTGTGTTTCCACAAACACGGGCAGCTCCTGTTCCTGTTCCTGGCCGCCTGGAATTCTCGCAACAAATCCAATCCATTCCACTCCATGATACCAGCTCCAGAGTCCTAACTGTCCGGGTTTGTACTATTTGACAGGCCCAACACCGAAACGGCGACTTCTTCCCTCCCCTTCTGGTGACAACAACGGGGGAAGCGCTCCACCGATCCACGATGGGATCGACTCAATTTGGCAATTTTCACGTACAAAATCCCTTCTTCTTCTTCTCTTTGTGTTTGTGTTTGTGGCTACATATTTTACTTTGATTTACTGACAACTGGTGTTTTTGGATGTCGCAGAACTTTTGTCGAGACTCGACTCTGCCAGTGTGTAATGTATGTACCACTTCTTGCGCCAGAACCTCCTATCATCAAGATAACGCCGCCCCAACTTGGCAAGGAATACTTAATAACACAATTACCGTTGCGCATAGCTTTTCATCCCAGATAACCAACCTCCGAACTTCGAATTCGGAGGATGCGCCCTCAAGGGAATCAATCTGAGCGGTGAAAGGAACCTGGCGAACCTAGGTACGACTTGAACTAAAAACCGCAACCACAAACTATATATCCACCTGAAGTAGGATCTGACGATAGAACTGCGCAGGATCCATTCTTTTTGCTGCCACAGCAATTTTACTCAGTGGGTTCTTAATATGGAGATCGGAGCGGAAGCGAGCTGCGGTGGGAAGAAGGTGTGTTATACAAACTCTCCTTGGCGATGCGACGTGATGCGATGCGATTAAATAAAATTCAATTGAATACATGCGTGTGAAGTTAAATAAGATAGAGGCTAACCAAACCCCGTGACGCTTTGTTAGGGAGATTCAAATATTCTTAATTGGATACATGATAATTCAGCTTTGCGAGATCTTCACAATTGGTGGACTTCCCCTCGCTGATAATGTCAGAAAAGTATGTCTGAAAGCTGCATACATCCCTTTGGGACCCCAGAAATCAGACAACGATAAAAAACTAACGGCTCCTGTTGTGCTTCAGGGATTCACGGCCGTCCACCTAGGTGCCATTGCCGCGACGGCCTGGATATTACTCCTTAATGCGATCGTCGGCTTCCAGCTCCTCGACGACGGCACCCCAGTCTCAGTCGGCCTTCTCGTTGCTTCCGGGGCCATCCTGTTCATAGGCACCGGTTATATCGCGTTGGACACTGGCTTCCGATGGACGCACCATTTCGACCCGAGCCTGAACGGAGATAATCGGAATATCGGTCTCTACGTCTTATATCTGCTATTTCCACTCGTTTGCTTGGTCACCTTCTTCGCGTTGGAAGCGGTCTTGGTCTTACGTATCCTTGGAGAGTTAAGGCCTCTGTGTATGTTGGGCCCCTTTTTATTGCTACCCAATTGTCTCTGTGACACTCTGAGCCAATTCCTCTCCCCCCCGCCATTGCTGACCACTCTTGTCTTTTGATATATTTAGTATACCTCGGCGCAGCCGGCCTTCTTTTCGCCATCGGTCAGATTTTCCAATTCGTCATCAGCACTCACCTATGTTCAGCATCTAAAGGGAAGATAAACGGATCCCTCTTCGCGACCCTCTTCACAGAACTTGCTGTAGGGGCAATATGGATATTCTGGAGCAGCATAACCGAAGACGACTGGCCCATTCCCGCTGCAAGTGGTGGCTACAACTGAGAAACAACTTAACCTCCCTAAATCTAATCGTAATTATAAAAAAGGGGTGGAGTGAAACAGGCGGGTGAAACTCGGAACAAAAGCTGGAATCAAAGAGAGGAATCTCGCGCTCTGATATGATAGAATGAATTGTTGGGATGGGAATGCGAGAATGAAATGACGAGGTCCAGTTGGAAACAGTTCAACGCAGGAAAAAGAAAGAGGGCGGCACAAACGTTCAAAAAGAGGTGAAGAACGAGTCCACAAAATCGGTATCGCGCAACACTCAATATCCGCCACTATATACACACCTTCGAATTGATGTGGATTGGAACTACGGAAATGTCGAAAAGCACAAAGCACCATACTCATTGTCTTGGAAAAGCTACATGGTTTCCATACTCTCATCCCATTCAGCCTTTGGTTGCCGTTTGCCACGTCCTTTTTCCACCGTCCTCGTTTTCCCCACTTGACGCCGCTCCTTGTTTATCGCCATTACATACCTCCTCTTGGATTGCCCTCCTCTTATATCCTCTTGTGCATTCAATCATCATATCTTTGCCCCTCGCTATATTCTACGAGCTAGTTTCTAGTCTTCTTGCCATTTTGCCATTTTGCCTTTTTTTAGCCAATCCTGGATACCAAGCTCTGTTATATCAGGTGCCTACTTTGGGACCTTATTTCCCTTGATCTCCCTCCTTTTCCTTTTTTGTTGCTATAATATTTTCGTTTCTTCTATTCATTTATGTCTTGAACATGGCATACTTATAACCATTTCTCCTACTTTGTGTGTTTCAATGTCGATTCCCCCCCCCCTTTTCCTCCCCTTTTATTCCCCTTGTTTTTGTTATACTGCTTAATCTACGGCTTGATGTTAAAAAGATATCCCTACAAATCCCCCCAATTCAGTACAGAGACCGCATGACTGTCTTTTTACCCTATGATGTTTCCTTCTTCTCTCTTCTCTCTCCCCCCTTAAACTGTAAACTCATTCTTCGCACTCCATTTATCTCCCCAGCCTCTAAACCTACCTGCCCTCCCTCCTTCCATACATACATACATACATACGTACGGTACATACATTATCTACCACTATCACATTTCGTCATTCTTTCGAAAATGTGATTTTTACAAGTTTTCTCGGTTTTGTTTTGGTTGTTAATCCTTCATCTTCCTCGCGATAACCCCGGTCCAGTTCTGTATTTCTTAAAAAACAGTAATAATAATTGAATGACTCGTGTGACAACACATACAGTTCGAGGTGTTCGAAAGAGAGAGAGAGGAGAACACTTAGTTTCTTAATCATGATGATGTTGACTCTGCCAGGATGAATATATGATATGGTGTCACATACATGACAAAAAATGAAAGGACCTGTGGTGGAGATTTGAGGCAGAGCGATATATTATCTATCCCTAGGCAATTTACAGTACATACGAAATCGACATGTTATCGTTGTCTCATTCCCAACGGCATAACTGGTATGGGATGTTTATTACTTCAAATTTCAGAAGATCTCCCATTCTAACCTTACCTTCCCGAAAGAACAAACGTAAAAAGAGAGAAAATATTGTCTTCTTGAATGAATAATAATTCATGTCAGATACTTTCGTGTTTCATCTTGAAAATGGCCCAGCTTCCAAGGTTAGGGCTAGCTTCCCTATTGGGCCTAGCATCCTGGTAAACTATATCTTTGGGCCCCCCCCTTTCCCCTGCAATACCAGCAGTTGTTTTCTCTGCTATATGAACGGCATTGACAGCAATGACAACCTCCACTAGCACGGCAGATTCACTGTCAGTTGTCTGGAGATTCCATCTATCCGCCCTTAGAAGAAGACGTACTATGCTAAAGATGCACAGCCGGACAGTCTCGAGGTCCCAACCTAATGTTTTTTGGGGGGGGAATAAGCTAGAGGAGCATCTCTATGAACGGGGCCTCATTACAGAGGACCGACTCAGGCGCCTATTCACTGTCTAGCTAGCCAAGGGACTTTCTAATGCGGCAAAAGGACCCATTGCTCTTCCTCGAAGCGAACCCAGCAATGTTGCCAATAGCGAAATTTGGTATGGTCGAGTTGTTGATCGTTAACGGGTGGCCAGATCCGCAAAGCCGATATGTCATGGCTGTTCCCGCCCCTTAGGAATTTCCAGTCAAGGCAGGGAGGTCGATATCTGCTCAGTTTCCTCTTGTGTTGTGTTATATATTCCTCTCCTTGTGGGGGGAACTAGGGGTTGTCCAGATATGATATGTAATTGCCCCCATATAGCCCACCTTACATGATATGAAGCCATGCCCTTCCGTTCGGACAAGCCGGAATATACCTTCAACCGAATATTGAGTGGGCTGCCCGGAATTCCTTGAAGAAATGCGAAAATATTGCTGGAGAGCGGATGAGCGAACATTCACTCCAATATGCCCATGGACATGTTGGGGTGGCGATGATGGACTTTAACTCCTCCTCATGCATGCACGCGATCATCCAAAGTCCTGGCCGACGATGCGAATTTCGTTTAGATGGAGATAATTCTCTCCTGTGTTCGGACTGGTACAGCTGGATGAAAAAGGGGGGGGGGGTTAAAGCGGAGCGAGATTTGGAAAAATCGTACATTCGTCAATTTTATTTGGAACGGACTTTATACCTCCGATTCCTCAAGAGGTTCGATACATTGTAATGTACAGTGCGGTCTGCAGGATTTAAGAAATAGTTCACCAGTCAATCAATCCCCCCCAAAAATTCAGGTCCCCTACTACGGATATTTATCCCAATAATGAAACCGAATGCATTTCCTTATCTGGATCAACACACGCATTCAACGACCTATCATTCCCCCGTCCGTCCGCGCTGCTCTGTCCCTTCAGTAAAACAGAGCCACGAAATGGTGGAATCTAGGGAGCCCACCTCCTTGCATATATGAATGATATCCCTACCCTACCAAAATCTCCCCTCTTCGTCCCTCCATTCAGTCTGCTTTCCCTTTCTGACTGAAAACCCCGGCCCCAACCCAATACTGCCAATGCGTCCAGGCAGGCCACATGCACACAGCCTCGATATTATTGCCCACAGGATCCAGCACGAAAGAGCC
>LDEV01000457.1:0-24235 GCA_001014755.1 Blastomyces silverae | reverse complement strand
CCGATTCCGCCCCCTCCTCTCCCTCAACACAAAACCGAAACCCCACCGCCCTCCAATTCAACTCCTGTCTCCAATGCAATCCATACCCGGTATATGGATCCAGTGCTGCATCCGCCCTCCCGGGACCCGTAGCTTGTAAATACACCACGGCCCGGAACCGCGAGAGCAGCATGCCCATCGCGCAGCACACGCAGGGTTCGTGGGTTATGTATACGTCTAGGGACGTGCAGAGATAGCCGCCCTGTGTGCGAGTTTGGATGTTAGGGAGAGAGAGGAAGTGGGATTCTAGAGGGGTTAGTGGGGGGTAGGGTGGTGGTGGTGGTTGGGTTGGTTGGATGGATTCGGGCTCCAGGGGTGGTGGCGACGGTTTGGGTTTCTTGGGTGGGGGCGGAGCGGAGGTTGAAGGTTCCGTAGAGGATGATACAGCGGGTACGGGGGCTGGTGTCGACGCTACAGACGCTGGTGTTGGCGGGGATATAGATATCGACGGTGTTACTGTGGGTGACGTCGATGAGGTAAGGCGCTTATAGGCGACTAATGATATGGCGCGCATCAGTGCATGGTGATCTGGTTGCCCTTCATTGTCTGGATCATACGATGTCGAAGGAGCAGCTCCCGCACCACCTTCCCCTGCATCTCCCCTACTGCAGTACCTCGCGTCCCCGGCCACAGCTACAATACCAGCAAACTTATCCGACGGATCAGCCGCATCCGCCAGCGCAGGATCAACCACCACTGCACCAACAGCCCGTCCATGTCCACTCCGCTTCGCTTCCAGAGCAACTTTTCTAGCAAGCGCTAGATAGTTGCCCGCTCTGCGGGACACAGACTCTTGCGCGTCTAGCAGCAGCGGGCCACGGGGCGAGTGCGTGATTGGGTGGGCAGCAGGATTGAAAATGGTCGGCCATAGGGTTCGCGACCATGTAACCGATTCTTCCTCTGTGGTTGGTGGGGAGAGGGGGATACGAGTTGATTGGATTTCAATAGGTGATACCGGCGCTGGTACTGACGCTGTGGCATCCGGAGCAGATGAAGCGTCTGAAGACGCTGAGATGGGTGCATATGGTGCCAGGAGCGTTTCCAAGAGGGAAAGCTCAGGCAATGGAGGTGGGATGAGGATGTAGATGGTTTGTGAGCTCTTGGATGCCGCAAGAACCTCCCCCTCTACTGCTGCTGCGGAATCCCTTTTCAGGTGCTCCGGTAGAAATTCCGGCTTCACGAAGCGGCGCAAATGCGTAAGAGATAATGATGGGTCCTTGGGCAATTTGGACTCCAATAACCTAGGTTTTAGCTGTTAGCCTGAAGACTCGTGTGGATGGGTGGTATTTTTGGTTTCCTGACTGCCCCCCCCCCAAACCTCAACCCGGATCTAGATAGAAGGTCGGTGATGACGGAGAGTAAATACAAACTTTAACACTTTGCTCGCTGACTTGATATTTATTTCCGCGACATATGCTTGGACTGTTTCTTATATATAAATGTGCAGCTTTTCTCTCAGCAATTTGTTCTTTCGACGTTCTATTTCCTTGTCCCTTCTCTGGCAAGTATTTCTTGGGATTCCTCCTATGGATCTCAGCGGGGGAAAATTAAGGAATAAAATTTCTCACCGGTATCCTTCCCCAAACGAGTCTCTTGCACTGTCTTTAATAACGAAACCTGGCCCCGTAGCGGCTGTATATCTTTAAACGGATCGAGTACCACCATTTTTGTAGGGATTTGTTTTATATATTCCCAATGATTAGGCTTTTTCTCTGGTGCGGGCGTTCCCAGGCGCTTTTCTTTCTTGTTCGTTTTGGACGAGTGTACTTGGTGGAAAATATTTATAATCGATAGGATGAACTTGTCAAGAAATCCGCCGGGTACTCCATATTTCTAGCAGAGGAGGAGGATTCGCCAAATCCTAGATTGGCCCAGTCTTCTATCTTTTTTTTGTTTCCTGAGCCTATATAAATTTAGGATGAAGTCACTTTTGCCATGAAAACCCAATCATCACGTGATCTTCAATCAGGGGTCGATCTATTGGAAATACGGAGTGTGAAAGGTTGAAATTATCTCAATAGGTAATAGGTACTATGGCGCTGCCCTGTATAGGGAATCAAGATGGAGAATATGGAGTGGAAATAATTTATTGAGATCTTTCTTTATTCTCTTTTTAAATACACATGAAACAAAATCCCGCACCTCTACCGCGTTACTCCAACCAACTGGCCAACCTCACACAATTGGGAGAGGGAGGTAAATCAAACGGGAAATAATAACCAAAAACTCATAAAGGAAAATCCAAATCCAAACAGGAACCTAACGCCATACTGAAGAACAATGAAAGCCTATATACTGTTCCATATCCCCCACCGTTTTTAAAAATGCGCTTTCCTTTGCAAGGCACACCTCATCTAATAACAAGTCCAAGGTAAAACACAGAAAAAGCATGGGCTGGGTGGAGTAAGAACAAGAAAAGTTAGTCATAAACATAAGAAATTTAAAAACTCGAACAATAGGCATAGAAATAAAATATAGGTAAACCGAGACACACATTGTATATATATACATATATAATTACTCGATATGTGTGCTGTTCGTCAAATCTACAACCCAACAATCGTAGAGAGAGAACAGCATTATGCTCGGAAGTCTAGATAGATCGACATTCGTTCAAGGAGATATGTTGGACATCGTTGTTTGAATTCTTCGCCCCGTCGATGCAGGTGTTAGCCATTATCGACAATGACTAAACGAGGGTTGAAACAACTGAGATGGGAAATAGAGATGCGCTGGATTTTTTATCGGGATAGAGTAAACTAGAAATGGCCGTACTTCGGATCCCTACTCTGCTTTGGGAGTCGTATTAGTCGCAGTAGAGGTGTTTCCTCCATTTCGCGCATTCGATGTAGATGAGGTAGCAGTCTCTTTCGTCGATGTAGACTGAATGTCAATATGGTTTTCTGGCTCTATCACATACTCGTCGCATCGCTCGACGAGGCGCTGATAATAATCCACCAGAACCTCAGGCTGGGGGACGATACGCCACTCCACCCGCCAGAGAAATTCCAGTTCTAATAACGCCAGTTCGGCGACGCTGATCCCACCAACTCTGGCATAGGTCTTGTTTGTCCAAAAGCTGTCACTGAGACCCTTACTGGCCACGGTAGCGCTGCTGATCAAAAATCGATGTACCGTGAGGCTCGAGACTGTAAATGCAGGATAAAGAGCACATAGTCGGTCGATATAATACACCATACTTAAAAGGATAGGAGGGGAAAGGGTGGCATGTGTTGTTAGACGTTGGAGGTAGTCGTGAACGGAGATTCGGGGAGGACTGCGCGAATGGAACCGTGTGAGGCGACCATCGCGGAGGGGTATTTGGTCGTTAAAACGGATAAGTTCCATTAACATGCTGGAGATCAGAAAGACGAGGTCACGGGGATTCGCATCTTCATAACGGTGTGGAAGAACTTTCGCAGCGGGTTTTTCAGGCCGTAGTCGTTTACAGAGAGATTCGGCTGGGCTGTCAGGGTCAATTGATAGCGGGTTATCGCTATCCGTGGGCAAAAGACTGGAAGTATCAGGAGTGTTGCGTTTCGATCCTACGAGAGTCGATGGCATTTGCGAATCGGCCTGTGAGTGTAGGCTCTCCTGGCTTTGCTGTGCAGCAGCAAGTTCAGAGGTGGCATTGGTGGAATCTGCAATTATCGTCTCACCGGTAGCCGCGGAGGCAGACTGTATCAGCTTGTTTTTTGGGGTAGCCGGGCGAGAATATTGGGTTCCCGCATCTACAGTCTGCCTTCGAAAAGCTGATCGTATTTCCTCGACGCCCGAACTGCTGTGACAATCGGACGAGCGTCGCCCGGGCCGTGAGGCTCTGGGAGAATGAGGCGGATTGGAATGGCTTATTAAAGGGGAAGCCGTGGTGGGTTGGTCATTATTATTATTATTATTCCTGCTGGCGGCGGCGGTCGAATTGTAGTAATGCGGGCGGCCGGGAAAGGCATTGACGGGAGAATGGGTGGAATCAGAGCGCAGAAGCGCTGCCGACGTGGGAGATGACGCTATCATGTCCTTTGCTCACAGATCTCGACCAGGACGGGAGCACGTGGGCGCACGCGGCGGGCAGTGTGGGCAGGAAAGGCGGTAGTAGTCTGGGGAATATTGGAGGCCCTGCCACTTTTAAATGGAGACAGCGCCAGGGACCCGGTCTTTGTCCTAGTCGGATCAACAGTCGCAGCAGCGACAGCAGAAGTCGTAGCAGGAGGAGTGGGAGCGGAAAGCGAAGAGGGAGAAGCCAATAAGCCAGAGCTTTCCAACACAGCAGACGACCCGCAACAGCGCATCTTGCTCTACGAGGAGACGGGGTGACACAAACTGCCAGGCTCGGGATGCAAAAGTCTCTTATCGATCCAGCCGCTCACTCGGGCATATTGCTGGCGGTTGACCGGGGGCGTGCGCACAGTTCTTCAGTCGTCTCCTCTGGCTTCGTGGGCGTGGGGGGAGACTTATCTCAACGCACATCCAGGTTTATTGGAGGAGGTTGTGATTGGGGCAAAAAATGGATGACATAAGAGCTGACTAAGGGCCACAAGGTCTGTGTTCTCAAGATCCGCGCTCCCATTGGTTGGATGAGCGGATAAACCTGTCGGCCATGTGACCAATAAAATACTCGGTTCAGCCACGTGATTATAATCCATCCGGGCCGTCCAATATTACAATGCTGGGTATCGGATTGGTATGGTATCGCTTTTTAAATTACAAGTGCATCACATGATACTTTACTGACTAAAGTCTTATATAAGCACCGCATCATGTCATCGAAGAGTGAACGAACTATCAAGAAATGGAGACATCCAGACATCTATATAGAAAGAAACACAATGCAACATCCGACGCCACCCTCCAACCCATTCGTATGCGCATCTAATTAGCTTCCTCATTGTGTGACGTTATTTCATTTTCAATTTTCCAGCGCATTTGCTTAAAAGTACATGCTCATATATGGCAAATACCTCGGCGCTTCGTATTAAGCATTCTCAATCCGCTCGGTTGAAGCTCCGGTTAGTTCAATTTACAATCCCCCACTGGTTCCCATCAATCATCCAGCACCAGGTGTTGTTTGTCTGGCCAAGTCATTTTTGCAGAACAGTCCTCCTTGCTGACCTGAAGTCTGACAAAGATCAAATCCCTCCCAGATCTCCATCCTCCTCTCCAACACTTCAAATCTTGCCATCAACGCGACATTTCCTGTGTCTCCTCCTCGCTCCGGAGCCTGGAACTCAGTATCAATTTCCCAACGAATTTCATAGCCGCAGATCCATATTTCCATAATGACGAGGGCGGCTGCTCCTCAGATTATCTCTGATATCCAAAATCCCGAGTCGACTGCTTCACGGATTGCGGCTCTGCGGCTGTTGAAAAATGATATAATCGGGCATGATCAAAGAAAGGAAGCTTGGGTTGGACGGGGCATTGTTCCGTTATTATCACAAATTCTAGCGGGTCGCAGAGGTACAGGAAAGAAGTCTATCGTCGGAGAGGTTAATGGACATGGTAAACAGCAATACTTGGCCGGGCGAAGGAGCGGTAGGTCGGAGGAGGATGAGGCCTGCTTACAAGCTATTATCATCATTGGCAGCTTAGCTCAAGGTACGCTGTTTCTCGCCCAGCTTGCCGTTTTCCGTTTACGCTGTTCTTTTTGAAGAAGAATGTCTTTACAGTGAAACCTCATGGTCCCCCTAAGTGAATTCTAAGAATCTAATGTCGGTGGAATAGGGGGCCCACCGTTCATATCTCCCATTGCCGCAGGGGACATTTTTCCCTTGCTTCTGTCAATATTGTCCTCACAAGACTGCCATCCATCTCTTTCCCTTGCGGTGCTTGAGACTCTGAATACAATCGCCGATAAATTTCCGCTATATCAGCAACAAAGCTTGTCGCATGCGAAGCAACTATCTTCAATCCTTTACTCTCGAGACCATGTCGAAACCCTTCGTAGACTAATAATCGGCTCGGCATCGTCATCCTCCTCTTCTAGCCAGCTGTCTGTTGCCCTTGCTGCAAATTTAATCGCAGAGACATGTGTCGAAGAAAGTTACAAGGCTGTGCTGGCGGAGTCTGGCGTTCTGGATGCACTAGCTTTCAAACTCTCTACCTTTGTGGTTGCGCAGGGATTTGTGCTTCCTGGCGCGGAAAATAATACTCTGGAGCAGGGCACTCTGAAGGCCCTGCCTCCTGCTGCACCACCGAATGCGCGACTAGCTCCTATTCTCCGAGCCATTACCGTAATAGTCCAAAATTCAAAGTCTCGGGCGGAGCACCTTATCTCATCTCCAGCGGTGGTAACAGTGTTTCCCAAACAGGTCCCTGAATTTTCACCTAATGATATCAAGAAGTCGCCATGGGGAGCAACGTATTTCTCGGGGTTCGCTGTTCCTCGCCATAGTGCCACGAACCCAATCGACGCAATTCTCCCCTCTGTCCCAGTCGCACAATCTAAGAACTCAAATTTTCCGCCGCTCGGTTCCCATACCTCATTTGGAAGACAAGGCAATTTCTTTAGCCCGCCACTTTCGTTTTCCGAGACGTCTGCGTCAGATGAGGAGGAAAGCGCCCTCATATCATGGTTGTTCACTGTTATCCGGGCGGAATCGGGTCTAACTCGTCTCGCGGCGGCGATGCTGGCAACGACTCTCTTCCGATTAGGATTAGCGAAGAAGCATCGAGTACCAATGTTCGGTTACCTGTTGATCCCACTCCTTATTCGCGTATTTGAGAAAGATTATGAAGCCTCTGAAGATGTCGGTGTTCATGAAAACGGGCTGATATCGACTACCCTACGAGCCAAGGAACAAGCTCCAGCTATTCTTGCGTCTCTGGTTATGGATAGCCGTGAACTCCAAAAGTATGCAGCCGAAGGCGAGGCGATACCGAAGCTTTCACAGATGCTCAAGGAGTCCTTTAACGCAATTGCTGAGACCGGAAAGCCTATGTGGAATGCACATAAACAATCCGCCACATGCGAACCCACTCAACCAGAACTATGTCTTGGACCTCGCGGTTGTTCTCCCATGGTACACCACAAAATGAAAGTTCGCGAGGTAGTCCTTAGAGCCCTGGCTGCTTTATCACTCTTTAAGGAAGATTACCGAAGAATGATCTGCGACAATGGCGTCGTGCCATACATTATCGATGCTATGAAACCATATGAAGATGAGTCTCCGGACGCCCTCGATGGCAACCCACCTTCAACGCTACTTGCAGCCTGTTCAGCTGCAAGGTCCCTAACGCGATCCGTGAGCGCACTAAGAACGAACTTGATCGACGCTGGTGTGGCTACTCCAATGTTTACGCTGATCAAATATCGGGATATCGCCGTACAGATTGCCGCAACGTCCGTTGTGTGTAATTTGGCAATGGACTTCAGTCCGATGAAGGATGTAGGCCAAATTCCCTTATTTCCTTTCGCCTTTTTTCTTTCATTCCTTCTCTATATACATAGGAGACTTTTTTTCTTCTCCTCTTCCTGCTCCCTCTGTCTGTTGCCTGGTTATCTTAACGCTAACCACGGTCCATGTTATAGGCCATTATCGGAGCGAACATGATACCCATACTTTGCGAACATTCACACTCATCCAATACTAGCCTACGGCTAGAATCTATTTGGGCGTTGAAGCATATTGCCTACAACTCCACAAACGACATCAAAATGAAGATAGTTGAAGAACTTGAACCCGGGTGGTTGAAGCAGGTCATTTGCCACGATCCCAGCGACCCGTCAATCCGGCGGAAAGGCGATGACGTGGGCGGTACGTTGTCTCTTGGAATGGGAGCTCCAAACTCTGCTGGAGGACGAGTCGACATTCTCAATCCTATGGAGGGGGTTGAAGGTGAAACGGCACCATCCTATGATGGAGACCATAGAATGACAGACACCGTTATGCCACCCAAACCAACAAGCCTTGACGTTTCTCTCATTGATCATTCTAGGCGGCGGAAGCTGGCGGTTAGCGGCGACATTGATCAAACAAAACAAGCTCGACGGGACGATCTGCAGGTACAAGAACAGACGCTTGACTTACTCCGAAATCTCATCTGCGGCGTAGGAGCACCAGAGATGATAGATTATCTCTTCCAGGAAGTGGGCCAGAGCGACCTCTTCAACATTCTTGCAGACAAGTTGCGCCCAAAACCACTTTTCAACCACGGCGGCCGCAAAGATTCCGCGTCCTCTTCATCCAAGACCATTCCTGTGCCAACAGAGATTCTCTGCTCAGTTACGTATATCATGATTCATATCGCTGCTGGTCTCTCTCGGCATCGGCAACTATTGATTCAACACCCCACATTACTAAAACTCATGATGCCTCTGTTCAACAACCCGGACAAACAAGTGCGGGTGAACTGCGTGTGGGTAGTTATCAATTTGACAATTGCCGATGACCGGATGGATCACGACAACTGTCGCGAGCGGGCAATAAAACTCAAGGGTCTAGGCGTGATGGACAAGCTCCTTAGTTTGGAAAACGATCCTGAATCAGATGTGAAAGAGCGGACCAAAACTGCCTTAACTTTGATGCGTGCTTTGCTTCAGTGATATCATCAGAAGCATTCATGAAATTATATAATGGAAGCGGGAGCGATTGTTGTTTTTGTCTGTTTTTAAAAAACTGGTAATCAACTAATCGGCGCTTTTTCATTCCATTTTTACCTGTTGAAAAACTTCGTTTTATTTTTAAGTATTTTTGGCCCACGCCTCCTTTCCCCCTTTCCCCACCTATTTCCCTCCTCCCTTTCACCTATTACATGATATTATTATCCTATTTTCCGAAATCCTATGTAAGGTGTCTCCCATAGCCTGCGATGAAAAATTTCCTATCCGTATCCAGTTTTATAGCGAGCCGACCTTTTTTTTTTTTGAAACCGCAGGGAGCCCGTTTCTTTTCCTCCATATTCATCCCCTTAAATACTCTTCGTCAAACCGAATCCCCTCTTACCACTCGCCTCCAAACCCCTCCCTATCCCTACTTCTCTCCGCATTACTCTTCACGATATCCCATTTATTGCTTTATCCGAACATCATTATTCTGCTCAACTCCTTTTTTTCTCTCTTTTTGGTTGTACATACATGTATACACCTAGTTCCATAAATAACGCAGAAAAGTTCGGTGGAAACAACAGAGAGAAAGAAAGGATAGCGCGAAATCGCTGATAAAGAATGAAAGAAACAAAGGGAAAAACAATTTCTGAAAAGTTCACACGGCGCATGAGAAAGGGAGTCGAATGCCGGGCGGCGCTCTCTGGGTTCTTTCCAAAAGGTATATTGTAATTCTTCATTATTGTGCTTTGAAAATGTTAACAAGGAGCGAATCACGGAGTGGCGTATGGCTACTTACTGCCTTTCATTTTTCTAACTCCTTGATACAAAAATATACACTGTATAAACATGTCGGGTGGATGTCCCTTTCTGCGTGTCGTAATAGTTTCCCGTCTTCGTAGCTACATTCATCATTTTATTCTACCCCCTACCATTTATATACAGATTGAGAAATTAACTAATGTACATGTACATACATTACCTGGGTAGGTTGTTGAACTCCTGGGGTTGCATCCCGGCTGCGTTTCTTTCATCTGTGTTCTGGCCGTCTGGTTATACGCCAGGGAACATCTTCATTCCCGTTCTGAAATGGCGTCCAGTGGGATAGTAATAGGTAGTAAATCGGATACGAACTCGTCCTTTCACTTCCGGCAATATATACACAAACAACCCTCTCCCCGTGAGTGTTCGTTCTTGCTTAGTCTCTCATATATCACAGCAAGCAGCAAGTTAAATCAAATGCGCGAAGTAGTGAAACCGGCCGTCCTAGAGTCAAACAAACGAGATAAAGGGAGCAAAAAACTTATTAACATAACTTTCCTAAACAAATTTTATTTCCATAGCAAAACAACGACGGAAAAGAAAGAAAAGAAAAAAAAATTCACCGGGCCCATTCCTGCGTCGCCAAATTCTCATAATACACCTTCTCACTCATCGTATTCTTAACACTATCCCGCTCCCTAACCGCCTTCTCCCATTTCCACCACCGAGCCCAGACACCCTCATCCTCCCCCGCCTTCGCCTTCCCCTCCGCAGGAATCCCAGTCCCCCCCTCAATGAACTTCTCAACCAAAAAGAACCTAGCCACCCACGGCGCCAGCGCAATATCCGGCATCCCAATCTCCTTGCCAAGGAAATAGGGGCCCTCGGGATCCATCGCGGTGGTAAATTCCTTAACGGCCTTTAGGAACTCTGCGCGCGCTGCGTCCCGCTCCTCCGCGTTCTTGGCATATTGGATCTTGCGGTAGGAGGGCGTGATGCGGGCGCCGACGAAGTCGATCCAGATGCGGGCGCGGGCGCGCTCGAAGGGGTCCCTGGGTAGGAGATGCGGGGTGTGGTCTGGGTAGGCCTCTTCGAGGTATTCGTTGATGATGTTGGATTCGTAGAGGGGTTTTGTGCCCTGGTTGTTTGGGAGGGGGGCAGCGATGGTGGGGACGAGGCCCTTTGGGTTCAGGGCGAGCAGGGAGGGGGATTTGTCGTATGGGTTTATTTCGATGTATTGGTATGGGATCTTTTTCTCTTCGAGGGCGAGCCAGGTGCGTTGGACTGGTTGGTTTTTTATGTTAGTTGTTTTTTCCTCTTGGATATCATAGAGATATTGCTATGATATTTTTTGGGGGGATTTTGAGAGGTCTTTTCCGTACCATATCTAGACATCTAGATTAGCATGTTGATTTAGACTAAAATGAAAACAAGATGGGGGAAACATACGGGCAAAACCAGCCAGCGTATAACTTCAATGGCTGCTCAGCGGCACGTTTGTCTGCAAGAATTTTGGCGGCGCCGGTTGCAACCGGATGGCGAACGATTTGCGTCATGGCTGCGATTTGTGTGAGGTTGGATATTGGAGCGTCTGGTGGAAGGGAAGGGGAAGAAGGATTTGGTTGAAATTAGCAGAAAGTAGACGAATTGAATATATGAAAGAATTGTCGAAGCCAGAAGGAGGATATCGACGATATATATACGTTTATAGAGCATAGAGTATATATACCTCAAATCAAGGAGCGGGTAGTATACATGTAAGGAGGGGTCGATGTGGGGGGAGTGTGGTGGTACTCTAGCAAATAGGCGCATTATTGTCTTCGTATAACTGACTCAATCCCATTTTGAATTTGAAATCACTGCCCAATTTGCCAATACCGACTAACAACATCCCGCCTCCATCTGCGCCTGGAGTTGCAACGTTAAATCCATGATGCAATCCGCCCTCGTATTGACGGGCTTTGCTGGGGACTCGGCAGTGCGACGCGATTGCCGAGCCCTGGGCGGATTTGTCACCAAAGACAGGCCCAGACTCCGGCAATCGCCCTCATTGCCGGATTTATTACCTGTGAGATTATTAAGTCAACTTACTATATACAACGTCTCTACTACGTCATTCGCATTGGTTATATCTCCTACATACATCCCGCGGCTAGCCTAGCATGCGGATGCCGTGTGAATAAAAATCCTCGCTTTGGGACGGCAGGCGCAAGGTCTCATCGGGACTCGAGTGATGGATGAAGATTGATTGAGGTTGATGTCCGCAAACCAAGACGCTACATTAGTTACATAACGTTATGTGAAGACAAGGCTAGGATGAATTGGTTGCAGAAGCTGCTGAAAAACTACAACTATGATCCTCCACGCATGGTTCCTGTGTTCATCACTTGGCTGTTATTAGTTGACTGATGAAGAGCAACGCCAGGGTCATTCGGATTTGCTTGTATATTTCCCCATGTTCGGTCCTCCGTGTCCCTACTACGCTCTCCGTTCGATCGTCCAGCGATTCGAATATACCAAATACTCTCCAGCTACGTGCTGGCTACTCATGTCAACACTCTTGTGATCCTTCCAAAGCTTCCTATCTATCATTCCTGCTGAGGATGAGGCACGCTATGGCTCGAGGCAGGTGCGCAGGAAAATATTTTACCCAAAAAGAAAAAAGAATCCAGCGTGGCAAAAAAAAGCAGTCTCTATGAAAACAGACTCTGACTAGAATGAGGAATCCGAATACGCGTACCCTAGAACGGCGCACCTTGAAGAGCTGGACATCGCGGGCCTATTCGCTGCTGAGATGATAGTGGGACGAGAACCATAGGTGTAATACTGTGCGAGGTTCTCATGTGGAAAAGTTGCTGACAATTTGAAGGGCATGTTCAGCGTTATATTTGTGAGATCCATGATGTTAGGAAAGAGAGAACGATGATCTGAGCACATTTTGTAGGATTAGCAACACAAGGCATAATTCATTTACCAACTGTTTAATTCCCTCTCGAAGTAAACACCCCAAGGCCATTTGGATGCCAGATGGTCCAAAAACAACCAGATACAGTGCAGAACTTTTATTCGCAGAACTTTGTTGAAGAAAAGAAGCCCGACATATACCAACACACTCAATGTATAAGCTAAGCTACCTGAATGATGGGCAAGATCTAGATGAATAAGTACAGTACTTTTCAAATGCCGCCACTGAGCAACTTCCAAGGTGTGCCATTCCATTCTTTTGGAAAGTGATTCTGAGAGCCTGTGAGATGCTCTCTGGAGCAGCAGCAGCAGCAGCAGCGAGCACTGCTCTTTATCCTTTACCATCATCTGGCCCCTTCTTCTCCTTATCCTCACCTACCTTTTGGAGCTGGTCCCAAGCAGTGGGACCAGCCAGATGCTGAGAAATGAAGGACCCTTAGAACGTCATAGAGATGCTATGTTTCCCTTTGTATCTTTGCGCTTAGTTGTCATGGAGAATGTAGCGGATATCATCTTTGTTGCCAGATGAAGTCGGCGTGCTAGTGACAAAGAAGAAGAAGAAGAAGAAGAAGAAGAAGGTGAAAAGGAAGAGGAAGAAAAAAGAAAAGAGATGTAAGAAAGCTCTGGAAAACCTCCATAAACAAACGGTTTATGTCAAGAGCGCCAGCGACGTTTCCCATATAAAAATAGTCTCATAGTCTCACTTGCTTTAAGATCACTTTCTTTTCTTTTCTTCTAGGAACGAAAATCATTCTTCAAACTTATTGTATTATTTTCTCTTCATCTTAAGGTTAGCAGGGAACGCTGCCGCACCTTGAACTGGCCATATTCAGTACGGAAGGCCTCCAGTTCAATTCACATACCTGGATTCCCAAAACTATTTGCTTCGTTCTCCTACTACACGTTCTCTACTCCCGCTCCCTAACCCCACAGCTTAGAGTCTCGTTCTACTGCGCAAGATGTTCCAATGCGATACGTGCGGGATCCGCCTGCAATTTCACCAAAATTATCTTCACCATGTCCAAACAGGCCAAGTGTTGCAGTGTGCCAACTGCGATGAGACTTTTGATAGCCTGTGTGCTGTTAGAAGTCATCGACGACTCGTCCACCCTAGGTAAAAAGCAAAAGTCTAGAAAATAAACACTAGCTTGGTCCCCTGGGACAGGATTATCAACTGACATGCTAATATCTGTAAATGGATAGGGAATTCGAAGAAGGTCGGGGAATGATGCAGGATACCGACACTGCCGTTAGATTATGCCCTCGTCAAGATAATTCCAACAGCACTGGCGATTCTGCGCACAACAACGTGGGCAACGAGAATATCCCTCCACACTCCCACGGAATTGCCCCTATAGCTGTCGAGACAACTGGCAGCGAGGATAGCAAGAGCAAGATAGAGAGTGGATACCAACCATTGTACAGTCCTCGGGGCCGTAATTTTAGTATTCCCGTTCTGAAACCCGATAAGCCGGAGATCAAAAATGGGGGAGATTTGATAGATCTCAGTGGGCAAGATAAGAAGCCTAGCGACTTAGACAAAGCAGTCGAAGCTCTGATAGAGTCGATTAGGAAACGAACTCAGCAACAGGAACGACCCACTCCCGTGAATCCAACTAAAAATTCTATGCAATCCACTCCGCCTTCTACAATTCCACACCAAGTCAAGAACAACGGGCACAGTGATGTGAAGTTTTCAGGGAGGATGCAAACAACGCAACCCGAGCTGGGCATGAATAAAGAAGAAGCTAGGAATACCAGTGACGAAGCATCACAAGATTCAAGCGTTTCAACGCGATTCTATACTCCGCAATCTGAAAATTCAGATCGAATTAAGAGAGCTAAGCATAGCGAGACGAAGCAATCAGAGGGCCTACCAATTGCAGGGCCCAAGTATCTTTGTCAGTATCACCAGGCGCCAGAGCCAACGCAGCAAGGAATTTCCGGGGGGCGAATCGTCTGTTTCGAATGCGAGACTACTTTCAGCACAATTCTTGGTCTCCAGCACCACCAAATCATGTACGAGCACAATTATTGCAAATTATGCTTAAGCTTTTTCAACGACCGCTCGCTCTTCCAACGCCATATCCAGCTGATTCACAACTTCAAATGTATGGAATGTCAATTGACCTATAAGAGCTGGGAAGAGAGAGGAGAGCATCAACGCCTGACAGGTCACGGGTATTGTAAAGATTGTGGCGGCTACTTCTTGGACCGGGAGAGCTATGCTAAGCACCTCCCTCTTCACAAATCCAGTACAAAGTTTGCGTGCCCCATCTGCAAGGCAAGTTTCACGACCGAGGAAAGCCGGAACATGCACCAGGGTGCAACCAAACATGCGTATTGTGACGAATGTGGATGCTGCTTCCGGGACCAAGCGAGCCATGCCAAACACGGTAATGTCCACAAAGCTGCCAACTTCATCTGCCCTACCTGCGGAGCCGGATTCGTAACGGAAGAGTGTCGGGACGCCCATCAACGAGAGAATAATCACGGTGTCTGCTCACGATGTGAAAAAGTATTTGCAGACAGGGCGAGCGAGAAAAGCCATAGCGGCGTGGCCCATAAGCACAAATGCCCGGTGGCTGGCTGCAAACATTCTTTCCCGACATGTGGTCCCCTGGAAACCCACAAGGTGAAATCACATCACATTTGCATACTATGCGATCGTAAGTTCGTGGATAGATTGGCGCTTTTAACCCACGAGAGAACTTCCGGCAAACATGCCAAAAAGGGGGCAGCCATCGCATGATATTAAAGGGTTGATCTAGGACTTTAGATAGAATGGCGAGGCGGTTAAGCACACAACTGGATTATCCTGTCAGGAAATTTGTTTCATGAAATGTTCGTCTTTCCTTGTATGTACTGTGCTTTTTTCTTCTTCGTGGAGTCTAGGCATGACGCAGAATGGAGCGGGATTAGAGGTGTCAGCAATTAAAGTTACGGAAGGAAATAAATTGTAATAATAGTTAACAAGCAAGCCACCAATGTTGAGAAGAAACAGAACAATTTTCGGTGTTCTTAATGCTATACATCTACTCCGTAGTTGATATGAAGTATGTTGGAAGCCAGACGAGGCTCAGCGCTCGCAGTTGAACTGCGTCCCGGAGAAACCATTGATCCGGGCAGGTCCGGCATCGCGAGCTTTTTGTTCTTCATCCAGCACAAGAAACTAGAGGAATGACAAGATATATCATATATGTCGGTGACTGTGTTTCCTATAACAATCTAAAAAAATGGCGCCTGCGAGGAGTGAGTCGGCGCGCCAGGATGCAAATAATAATGTTCATCCACCTATTCCTCCGCCCCCAGCGCCCCATCCCTCTTATATCCAGGTTGCGAAGCCATTTATCTTCGAACGCACTGTCCATGAATGTATAGCAGCCACGGGCGTTGACCAGCTCAGAGAGGACAACATTCGACTCCAGGGCGTCACCTGGATCGATAATGTCCGGAAAGCTCTTCATCTGTATGTAGACTTCCTCTATGCATTCCGTTCGTTTTATTTTGTTACATATATATTTTAATATCATTCGATCATATCATTGACTGATATATCCCATACAGACCAGTCCGCACTTTCAACACTGCGGCCATTTATTATCATAAATTCAGGCTTGTGCACCCTGACAACGAGTACAATTATCTCGTATGTCTGATTTCTCATCTGTTTTTTTTTGTTACATATTTCTTTTTGGCTTCTCATGCTTACTCTTGACCTTGACAAAAAGGATGCGGCCGCGGCAGCACTCTTCACTGCGTGTAAGATTGAGGACACTCTCAAGAAATCGCGCGATATCCTATGTTCAGCATACAATCTCAAGCTTCCACCAGCGGAACACCTATCTGCAGATGACCCGGTAGGTTTCCCTTCCTCAGTGGCATCTATCGCTATCCTCGGTTCTACTGACATGAGATTACGCCGCAGTTGTTTGAATCCCATTCACGCGGGATAATAGGCTTGGAGCGGCTTATGCTAGAGTCATCGGGATTTGACTTTCGCAACCGCCACCCTCAAAAGTCACTTGTGAAACTGATAAAGCATTTTAATTTTGACAAGACCTCGAAAACATCGCGAGTCGCCTATGGCATGAGCCTTGATCTTTACCGGACCTTTGCTCCTCTCAAGCAGACTTCAGCAACCATGGCCTTTGCTTGTCTTGAGCTGGCCGGCCGACTTCTCAACGACCGGCACGAACGCGTCGAGTCCGGGCGGGTATATAGACTCTGGTTGACTTCCCGCGAAGAAATAATGGGTAAGTTTTGATTGAACCCCCTTTGTCTCAACTATTCTAGCAAAAAAGAGGAGAGTTCATTACAGGGTTTTCAATTCCGGCGCTAATATCACTCGACACAGAGACAATGCTCGACTTACTCGAACTCTACACCCACAACCGCAGCTCAACCTCCATCGGTCCTGATTTCCCCCTCGATCTCTTCCTCAACATCCGCATCCCGCTCAATCAAGAGGCGGATTCCAAAAAGCTCCCCCGCTTCACCTATTGGGAATCCAAAAATTCAAGCACCAATGGGGTCAAAGCATCGAACGGGATGAAGTATAATGGTGATGGCCCCAAAAACGGACGCCTGCCCAACCCCCTAACTCCAATGGCCGCCCATGAATCGCGAAGCAAGGCAGGTGAACGGGGTCGGGAAGGCACTCTTCGATTCATGCTCTATCCTGAACAGGTGAAAGCGGAACGGGAAACTGTGGCGCAATACTTCAAGGTGGAGATGGAGGAGTATGAAGTGGACGAATAAGCTGGGGGCGTTATCTCGACACGTCACAGGCTTTGTGCACTATGCTTGAGATGGCATCATTCGTCGACATGCGTAGCAACTCGCAAGTGCATCCATCCAGCCTTTGAGGGGAGAAAGGTTGACAGCTACGAGTCTCTCAAGTGGTACCTGGATGTATTATCCAACCACAGCGCGACGATATTTTTTCGCGCGGGGACATCACATCATGGCCACGAGGCCATAAGCCATCATATTCAACAGCTCTACCTTCTTCGTCACAAAAGGCGTTCACGTAGAGGAACATCATCTCCGACCCTTTACCTCGCAAACGGTCACTTCAGCTACATAACTACTTGAGCTGGACGGTCAAATGATACGAGCGCGCGCTCCACTTTCTACTGACACTACCAATCCAAAAGCGAATGGTCATCAGACGAAGCGAAAGTGCAGCTTGAACATGTATCCTAACACATTGGATAATACAACGCATCCCGCACAGATTGAACAGACATACATACACCTTCAGGAAATTCTGGCCAACCCTCCACGCGGGATTATTCTATTACATTTGTTATACCCTGGTCCTTATTCCCCCCGGAAATGCACATCTTATACATGTACATCGAACCATCCATCCGCGAAATTATACCCTAACCTAATTACGGCCACGTATATTGCCTCTGTTTCACCGTCTACCTCTTTAAACACCATACTTTCCATATCCAGAATACATCTAACGCTCATCTATCTACCCTTCTTGGCCCTTTCTCCATCTATCTCCTCGAGAAGTCACCTTCCTGGGGCTTATCACTTCTCTCCACTACGCCCTCTCCGCTTTGAGAGTTAACATATCAGAGGAGGGAGACCACCGAGCGAAAAGAGGAGGGAGCTTAACTTGGGATAAGAAGAGAAAATCAGGGAATTTTTGGGGCAATCATAATTTTCATCTTCATTTCGTTTTAATGGTGTACTACTATATACAATTTCGCATATACCAAACTCCCGCGTTGAGGGAACATGTAGATAAGATAAGATGTCTGAACAAGCTATCATTACACTAATGACAATATCCCGTTGATATACGTATACCGACGACGGGTACCTTAGACAAGAAATCAATCCAGTTTGCATATACATGTACATACATTATCACGTTAACTTTCACCCCCCCCAAATATCCTCAGTTATCAATTTTACACAAGAACCCTCAACGTATATGATATCCCCTTTCTAAGCACGGTCTGACCACTGGTTTTAAGACTGATGAAATAAATCAAGTTCTTAGTATTTTACGCATCCCATCCCTTCTTCCATCTCGCGTCCACTAATTTACGTCAGGTCAAGCTTACTTACCCTTGCACAAACCCACTCTCCCCTCAATTTCTTAAAGGAAAGAGTACAAGGTTACCGAGTGCTATTTTGCAATATCGAAAATTAATCCATTGCTCAAAGTACGGTAGGGGGGGATCGAAAACAATAGAAAACTTGCAGCTTAATATTAAGTCAATCATCTTCTGCTGCCTGCTACTTTCCTTTTCCTCTCTCTCTCTCTCTCTCTCTCCGCGAAAGGAGTTACATTCATGCATATAAATATTAAAAAAAGGGTTAGAAATAAAAATATAAAAAAAAAAAAAAATAAAAAAAAAAAGAAGAAGGGGAAGCCCATTCTCACGGTCCAACTCTCAAACCCACTCCCACCCACCCACAGAAAGGAAGATAGATACAAGAAAGTAGAAAGTTATGTCATTTGAAAATAAATATAAACCTAGAAGCGAAAAGGCGTAAGAGAGAAAAAAAGAAAGGAAATGCATGGCTTAGATGAAAGATGGAATGACAATTAGGAATGACTATCCATATCCATGAAAATTAAAAAAAAAAATTGAGTTTATAATGTCATAGAATTAGAAAAAGTAATAGAAGGAAGAAGAGAAAAAGTAAGAAGTAGAAATAAGAAGAATAGAATAAAATTAATGAAAAGAGTACAATTCTGTTGATGATGCAGGCCCCCCTGCCTTGCACATGCATCAAGTCCCCACACTACTCTTCAGACAATCTCACTCAACAACTATCAATAAATCAAATGAATCAAGAGAAATCCAAGCCTAGAGGGGTTTGCTGTTGCCCTAAACCTGACCGCACCCGACGAAGCCGACAGGTACCTAAGGTAGGCAGGGATAACAAAAAATAACAAGAAAAAGAGAGAAAGGAAAAAAGGAAAAAATTTATGCGACCGCGGTACGAAACAACACAATACAAATGCATCGGGAAAAAGAGAAAGAAGTCCAGGGTTGAATTTTCGTCATCACCAGAATGTAACGGCAAATAAGAGAAAAAAGTAAACAGTGTGTTTATAACCAGCAGAGAGTGAAAAATAAACAAAATCGGGAAATCAGCAACGAGGAGGATAAATAATATCGTTTGACAAGATGGGGACTTGCTGGGGTTTAAGGCGGGTGGGAGAGTTTGATCATCATCCGGAAGAGTAAGGGTTTGCAGTAGCTATGTAAATTATATATACTGTATATGGCGAATTACTATCGTTTTAGGCGGAAATCTGAGCTGAGGCATTCGAGCATCTAAACAAAAGAGTTAACGGAGTCAGCAGCTGCATTAATAACAAGAACATCACATATCAGTCAGGAGGAAAATATTTTTTCTTGTTGCTCACATTTTCAGAAACCTCGCCCTGATTATATAGGTACTTGCTCAAGCCCCGAATGACCTCTAGTTGCTGATCAACCGTCAAACCGTTAATAGCCGCCTCGATGACATTCCCCACGCTGGCCTTATACACCGCGATAAAACTATGGTAGTACATGTATGCGAAAAAGCCCATGATGAACTGGCAGTCCATGCGATCGGTGATGCCGCCGTGGCCCGGGATCGATTCGCCAAAGTCCTTGACTTTAAAAGTACGTTTCAGTCCCGAGGCGAAAAAGCCACCAAATGGAGCAATTAGGGATGCGAAGGTTGCGAAGACGAAAATGTGGATTTGCATGGGGGCGAAGTGGACGGTCTTGGGGGGTGAATGTGTCCAGGGTGTCCAGGTCGGTAGTTGATATGGCTGCGGCGTGAAGACGGGGTTTGGCGTGCATTCCAAACCAGTCAGGGCGTTCGAGCCTAAATCGTTGACGGGGCAAATGAAGTATTTATATTTCATGAGCACGTTGGTCATGCCGTAGCCGAATAGGATGGTGCAGATCCACGCGCCCACGAAGCCTTCAACGGTCTTCTTGGGGGACAGTTTGATGAGCTGCGTGCGGCCGAAGGTGATCCCGCAGACGTACGCAAAGATATCATTTGTAATGACAAGAGATACAGGAAGGAAGAACCAGATCATGCCTTCGAAGATGTTGTTCATGATAAAATGAGCCTGGACTACAATAAGGTAGAGAGCCATGTGTGTCCAGGCAAACTGAGTAAACTGGAACCTATAATGCCCCTTCTGGAGCGATCCCACAAAGAAAACAAAACCTGAGGAGCCACATAGATTAGCAACGGATCCAGCGTGTTGCTCCATCCCCGCCAGTGTAACCGAGGAAGAAACCAACCCATAACGTAGAGCATGAAGCTGAGGAAGCGATGGTGCGTCGCCAGGGGCAGCAGCACTTTGTCGACCAGGAGGATGTGCTTGAAATAATATATTACGCTTTCTCCGTACAGAAAATACATGGTCGTGGCGAGGAAGTACCAATTGAGCGCCTTGGTGAACTTGAGGTTCTTGGCCTTGCTGGGGACGTTGGCAATGGCAATGACCTCCTTGAACGAAATGATCTGGACAACGGTGATGATGGCGATGAGATAGATGTGGCCGGAGAACATGGCAATGAAGAAGCCCGCGATCATAACAAACGTCCATATCGTCCGGGTTATGAAGGTCTGTTTCTTCTTCTCATACTCAGAGACGGCGGGACTCTCGGATTTCTGCGGCTGTCAAAAGAACACGGAACGGGAACGCGGTCAGTTATCAAAATAGCCAAGAGCAAATTCCACAGCAGCAAATTCAAAGGAGACGCACCTCATCCGAAGCCCTGTCATTCCCCCTCGAAGCGCCATTCTTGCCGGGGCTGGGGGGTTCTGATATGTCACTGAGGTCGGAGCTGTGTCTGGCGTCGGTGGTAGCGGCCCGATGCTGGAAGCGGACATTTCTTCGCGGCCTGCCCATCATGGGGACGGAATAGAATGGATAGGCCTAGAGAAATCAAACGAGGCGTCTAGAGATCCCAGACGGCCTTCGTAGCTGGGGAGCGGGGAGATACAACAGGGGGCAACGGGGTCGTTGGTGGTGGTGGGAGCAGGAATTTGGAGAAATGAAGCGGGTTGGGGAGAGGAAGTTGGCGGGAACAACAATTCCGCCGAGGATGACGGAGGAGGAAGAAGAAGAGGCCAGCTGAAGGAGAAACTAGTTTCTTTGAGTAGATTGATCTTCCGTTATTATTATTGTTGTTGTTGGAGCTGCGTGGTCTGTAAGCAATAATGTCAGAATAATATATTTCTTTTTCTTCCTGTCTGTTGCTTCAATATTGTTTCTTTCATGCTCTGTAACTTGAATATCTCGGTATATTTATGTAAATATTTAATGCGCTCAGCCTCGTCTCGTTCGTCCACACTCACACCACCACAGCACCACAGCATATCAGCTAAATAACTCGTCTCAAGAACCAGCCATTCCTGCAGTCAATAACAACAATACATTCTCTGAGGCATCAATCCCCCCTCCACCTATATTTAAATAAGAAAACCGCGTCAAACGAGAGTTTGGAGTCAGCCTGTCGCTACCAGGGACCAACCCAAGCCACGATTTCGCACATTTCGTCAGCCTCGAGTTCTTCTTCGGGCAATATCCTTACTTGCCTGCGAACAAGCTGCATTGGATAATACAATGCGTGCTACAACGATAGGGCGACAGTATTATTGATATATTCCTCACTGCACTGTCCTTTGCCACCACCAGAGCACGACCACCGCATTGCGGGCTAGCTACCCCGCAGAAATCGCTGCCCGATGGCATGGACGACGACAAGTACGATGACAGTTTTTCTGACGATGGAATTGACGAATTGCCTCCCGGAACCCTTCTAGAGCTCGAGCGGAATGCCTTCCAGGCTAGCCAGCAGCAACGACCTGACTCCAGAAACGCCAGCAACAATGCCCCTCCAAAGCCCAGAAACCCCAGCTTTGCTTCCCTGGCGCGCGGATCTCTCTCCCGGACCGCCAGTCGTACTTCCAGCCGTGGGCCGGTCTTGCAAGACCCGTCGCGGCTCCTGCGCCCGCCATTGAGTTTCGGAGATGAGGATTTTCAGGATTTGGACGCTGGAGTCCTAGATGATGGTTATGGCCCAGACCCGGTTGAATTACAAGATACAGTGTTTCAACATGATAATTCGCATGTGAGACTGCGTCCTGGGGTACAGGAGGCTGAATTACGTCCAGACCAAGGAGCAAGGGACAGGGCGAATGGAAATATTACCCGTCCCGCCGCCCAGCATGCGGCTTCACCTGGGGACACCATCATCATGAGTGGAATGGAAGAGATGACTACGGATGCGGTGCGGGAGGACCACGGCGCCGCAGCACCAGTCTCGGAAATCTGGGCTGAAATTGAAACGATGAAGGAGCAGATTGAACAGGTGCGATCATTTGTCCAGCCCCACCTCTATATAAAAAAAGTAAGCAAAATTTCTGACTCTGAAAAAACAGGTAACTCGAGAGCGCGAGAGAATTGCACAAGAATTGGCTGCTGCAAAATCTATGACCGAAGCTAAAGCTGGAGAGATTGCAATAATCCGTGCAAATCAAGCAAAAGTCGAAAAGGCCCATAGTCGGCAGCTGAGCACAATACGGACGCAAATGGCAGATGAGCTTAAGAAGTTCCAGGCAGAGATAGAGGCTGCAACAATGGACAGCAAATTACTGACTACCGAAAATGCATTTTTGAAACAAGACCTGAAGGACGAAACTCAGAAGCTGAATGAACTGCGGAAGGCCAAAGCCAAATTGGAGGAGAACCCCCCACTAACACCAAAGAAATCCAAGATTCTCCCCCTTAGGGATGGGTTTGATGATGACGAAATTATGCTATCTCCTACAAAATCTGCTGGCAGAAGGTCAAAACGAGGCACCCCTTCGGTGCCTGGCGGCCGAAAACGTAAAGCAATCGATGATTCTCCTATCAAAGCTCCTACCTTGGAATTGAGTCAGTCATTTGAGACCAACCTGGGTGACTCCAGCGAGTCGGCAGAGCCGATGGCTATTGATTCCGGGCCACGCAAGCCTAACATAGAAGATCGCAATGTACGATTTATGCGGAGAATCCTCAACCACAAGACCTATCCAAGTAAAGGACGAGACTTGGAGATATTTACCAAACTCACCTTTCCGTCTGAACCAGGGCGAATGTTCTCGTCCTTTATTCTTGAAGCAACAACTGCGAAATCCTCGGAAAATTACGCAGTTGAATACGCAAAGGCCATAATATCGCTCTGGTCCCGGGCACTGAAGGAGTCTTTCTACGACCCTGTGGCGATGTTCATGGCCATCATCAAATATATCATCAACCTAGACCCCTCAAATATCGTACCACAACTAATCGACGACCTCCTTCCCGTGCTGCTTAAATCTGGATACGTCAACGGCGTTGCGAGGTTCCGCAACTCTCCAGTATCCCACCAAAATCTTGGCCAGGTCAAGCAGACACCCCAGTCCGAGCTACATCACCAGGTGAACTCCACCGAAGCCCTGAACATCCTTTACCTAGCCGCCAGCAGCTGCCAACACGATTTCGACGCCCAGCGCAAGTTCTGGCAAAACATCCTCTACGACTTCATCCTCGTAATGCTCAATTCCAACCAACCTATCGACGACATAACCATAACCCTAAACCTCCTCTCATACAGCATCCTCCCAACCTCCTTCGGACCGCTCCTATCCACCCCAGCCGAACAATCCGCCAACGAAAACTACATAATCGACCGCGTCGCCAACCTCCTCAGCGAACAACCCTACGTCGACGAGGGTGAAAAGCCCTACACACCCTGGCAAATCTCCACCCTCCGCATCGAAGCCATGTCCTTCCTAACCACCCTCGCCTTCTCCTCCCCACACCCCTCCCCTTCCAAAAACCACGCCGGCCGCCTCCTCGCTCTCCACCCCACAGCACTAGCGCGCGTCTTCCGCTCCATCCACGAC
>LDEV01000453.1:496-32963 GCA_001014755.1 Blastomyces silverae | reverse complement strand
CTCAGTATATTTATTATATTTTTCTGAGTATTCAGATGTATTTATTATATATTTCATTCTTCTCAGCAGTTAGTTATATATTTTCATTTTCATCTTCTTCATTACTTTTATATTCTATATATCTATTATTAGAATTATATCTCTATTAAATATATATTTTACTGCTATTATTATACTCTTAATTATTTTCTTTATAATTTTATTTATATATTTAACTATTACTTCAGAGATTTATTCAGTCTCTGAAATAGCTTCACAGCTTCAGTATATAATAATTATCTCTTATTATATTTTTATTAATATAATCTTTACTAGAGATTCTCTCACAGCTGTAATTATCACTTAAGTAGCAGACTCAGTATGTTTATTATATTCTTTCAGATATCTGAGTATATTTATTATATATTTCATTCTTCTCAGCAGTTAGTTATATATTTTCATTTTCATCTTCTTCATTACTTTTATTATTATTCACAGATATCTCTTTCTTTTATTATTCATCTTCTTATCTCTCTCTTTATTCTCTAGAATCTAAATAAATGTCTGAATTACTGTTAATAGATTATCAGTTCTCTTTTTCTACTCTGTAGAGTTTTTCTGCTCAGATATATATTGAGTCTTATATATATTCTCACTCTCTCTCTCTCTCATTTTATCATCTAAAGTTATTACTCAGATACCAGACTCAGTATACTTATTATATTCTTCTGAGTATCTGATTACATTTATTATATATTTCATTCTTCTCAGCAGCTGATTATATATTTTCATCTTCATCTTCTTCATCACTTTTATTATTATTCACAGATATCTCTTTCTTTTATCATTTATCTTCTCATCTCTCTTTTTATCTTCTAGAATCTGAATAAGTGTCTGAATTACTGCTGATAAATTATCTATTCTCTTTTTCTACTCTGTAGAGTTTTTCTACTCAGATATATATTAAGTTTTATATATATTCTCACTCTCTCTTTTTATCATTTTATCATCTAAAGTCATCACTCAGATATTTAAGAGTTATTCAGTGTGTTTTCTATAATCTTCTTCATTATATTTTATATATTTTGAGTGTATTTTTGTTAATTTTCACTGAAAAACATTTTTTCTCTTCAAAGATTTATATATTAAAAAATCAAATTTATATATATTAATTATAACTGAAATTTAAATAAAACTATATATTTATAAAACTAAATTTAACTACTATTTTTAAAATAATTTTATAAATTTATAAAATAAATCAATTCTGAAGCTATAAAAAATTATTAAAAATATATATTTAACTGTTGTAATAATAATATATAATATTCTTACAATTTTATTAATAGAGATAAAAATAAAGTGAAAGTTTAATTTAAGTTAAAATATTTATCACTATTATTAGAGATAGTTATAAAATAAAATAATTAAAAAACTTATAATTATAAAATATAGAAATATTAAATAATTTAATATTTTTAATTTAATTATATCTGTTTCTAATACTTTTTATAAAAGAGTAAACTTAGTGAAGAATAAAGTTATATAGAAATATACTTAATTATTTTATAAGTATTATTAATAATTATTATTAAATTATAATTATATAAGTATATATAAAATAAAACTGAATTTATCTTTCAGTCTTAGTTTTATTCTAATTTTTAGAGAATGATTATTTTTTATTATATATTATTAAAAAGTATTTTTATTTTACTATTTTTATATTAAATCTAGTTATTTTTCACATCATTTCTGAAAAAACTGATTCATTTTCACATTTTTTTAATGATAGATTCTGATGAGACTTATACTAAGAAATGTATGAGATCAGATTAAATGAGACTGAATGTGAAATACTTAGTCTCAGTGATCAGTCTACTTGTCTTACTATTAAACTTCATCTACAAAGCTTGTTTTACACTTGATTCTACACCTGCAGCCACTCTCAGCTTCAGAGTCAAGAGTGAACACTCAAATGTTTTTCTAAGCAGTGCAAGGCACAAAGCTGGTGAGAATTAGCCTGGTGGCTCTACATTTTCAAGAAGTACAACCTGCATATCACACCTTCACAACTGAGCTCTTGATGTTTACTTCTGTGCAGCAGTGAGCTACAGCTCAAGTTCATGAAACCTTCAGCACCCTCGAACAAAATATCAAGGCCGGCGACTACCTAGCACTACGTAGACATAGAAAAGACAGCAAATGTGAATGGGAGATCTTATTATTATTATTATCATTTTTTTTTTGTGCGTGGGAGAGTATCGTTGGGCGCGAGGCGAAGGCAAGAGGGCAAAGTTGGAAGAGAGGAGAGCTGAGCTTAGAAACAAATAATGTCCGGCTCCACAAGGAGCTTGTTATAAAAGCATGCGGAAAAAGTAACAGGCAGCTGATAAAATCTATGCAGATCAGACAAAACAGTCATAGCCGTGAGCACTGCCTTTAAAACAATATGACCGTCCCTCGCCACCACCTCGACTTTCCTTTCCTATAAGACAACATCAAAAAAGCATAATCGTCTCATCATTTGGTTCCTCAAAAATTAAATCACCTGGCAACGTAATGAAATCAAAGTTTGACGAGCCACCAGCCCCTTCAAAAGTGGAAAGTGTGGACTCTCTTTTATTTCCACTATACGGCGTTGTGAATAGGGACTCCAGAATCGCTGCACGAATAATAAAACGAATAAATGAAATAATGACATTAGCGTCTACATCCCACATGTATATAGCGCTCTTGCGAAGCTGTTGTTTCAACTGATATTAGTGCAGGCAATCTAAAAATGTACAGTTCTTACTTACTTCACTATTATTATTGATGCAATAAAACCTGAATTCCATGCCATCTGACGCGATTCCGTAGACAACTGCATTCCGTTTCCCATTCAGTTTTCTAGTTCGGTGCACGATCCCTTTGTGCAGGGTAAGAAATAGATCTTCACTCCAGACAGGTTGTAATGCTATGAATAACTTACCCATATATGCTATCAACTGCGGCACAGCACTACCAGCACTAAACTGCATCTTTGCTTCGACAACCACCAAATTTGCACCCATAGTCTCTGTGACATCGTACCACAATGTGTAGTCTGCCTTTCCCACCAAAATCTTCTGCTTTTCCCGAACAGAGACTGGGAATGACAATTCCGTTTCGTATTTCAGAAGAACCGGAGCAGGAGGTTCGGGTGTGCGCGGCCGGTTTTCAGGTGGATGAAGTGGTACTTGGGACTGAATATCTTTTGCGCGTTCTTCTTCTGCAACGCGCTTCTCTTGGGCAATGCATGAGACTAGAATTAGGTTTAAAGCGCAGCGAGCATACGCTTCACTGGTGTCTGAACGTGCCGAGGCAAAACGAAGCTCCTCAAGGGAGTCAACTTGGGGCATAGTATCATGAGTTTCACTTCGGGAAATCAAGAAGTGGGAAACGGACTTACGCAATAGCTGCGTGGGAGAATGACCAGTCTTGTCGGGTAGGCTCCACAGACTACCGTCAGTCGTGTAGGATAGATTTAGCATCTCCATGATAGTGACATCTCCTTTCAAACTTCCTGCTCGGATCTTTATCATAGTAGTCAATAACAACGGGATTTCACAAACACACTCGACGAAGATGACTCACATGCTCAGGATGTTTTGAGGTGATATCAGTGAGATACTTCTCAAGTTCTTCAAGAGCCTCGTTGGCATCTTTCTTGCCAGACTTAACAGTTGAGAAGAGATTCTCTTGTAACCAATCGATTGAGATAGTAAACCGCTTGGGTGCCATTGTGGAGCTGCGATATCAGTGTAATAGTGCTGTGGAGCGGCTCTTTCGAAGAACAGAGAGGGAAGTGTGAGGCGTCGCAAAGTAATAATTAGCAGGACGAATAAAAGATCTGTGAGTTTACGCGCTAACCGATGAAGCATCAACGATGAGCAGAGTCGGATGGCATCAACCGTATTGGTAGTTGAGTGATGATATTTGCTGGGGAGGAATTCCCGATTTAGTTAAGCAATGCATGCCACCGTTGTTGTTGGACGTCTGAGTGGTTGTATTGGTTGCTATCTAGTGTGCGCTATATGGTTGGTGCGGGGCGCTAGTCCGTACTAGGAAGTCTAGAGCTCTCCAACAGTTGTTAGAGCTGATCATCACGTGACACAGCGATTATTTGAATGACATTAGATAGCTTCAATGAAATCCTGTTGAAGCTACTATCTACTAGCTGACTGCTGCCACTTGAGATAGTTTAATCAATCAATTACATACATACTCTATTAGAAATTCAACTAACATGCTGTTAGTTAATAACTATTACTATTTTATATAATTATAACAACATTCTGTGTATTTGATAATACAGTTATAATAAATGAAATAAAACTCAATAGTTAATTTTTAATAAGTTTATTATTCTAAGAGATTTATTATTATATTTTATATATTTTTAAAATTCTATAGTAAAGTTAAATAGAAATTTTTTTTTTATCTAATTTTATATATTTAATAATTATTCAAAAACTAATATTATTAAATTTTATATTTTAAAAGTTTATAAATTTTTAATATTTTTTTTAATAATTTAATTTATATTTTTATGTAATAAATATATGTTTTTAATAATTAGTATATTAAAACTTATATATTATAAAAATATTTTAAGTGAAGAATCTGAGTTTGTTAGTAGAAAGTTTTTACACAGTATCTAAATTCAGTGATCTGTGTCTAGCTTTTTCAAACTAACTTAACACTTTCACAAATTGCAGCTCTCTCTTCTTATTTTCTCTTTTCTCTCATCACTGTTCAAATTTTTAAGTGTCATTTTGCTCACACTCTTCCTCTCAGTTTAAGAGATTTACAATATTCTTCTGTTTGCTTCTCATCTGCCTCTTTACCAGCCAAAAAAAACCACATCTTCTTCTCAGCGTCGCTGACCAAGTCGCTATCCTTGTTCATCCGCCTGTCTGGTCAGCCCTTCTCCAGCAAGACACCAAGCCTCAAAACCTAAAGACATCCTCTCTTTTTCTCCAAATCCCCTCGAAAACATAAATCAAAACACCAAAGAACTTCCCTCCTAGTTGTTTGGCCTGCGCTGTCGCTCGTTTTGAACCACTCTGCTGCATCGTTGTCCTCTATCTATTCTGGTAGAACTGAAAACGCAATCCCTCGCTCTCACCTCGCCACGCCCAACGGCACCTGAGGTCCTTTACACTCCTTTAGACACTGTTATTTCTACAACCTACTACCTCTCCACATCGTTACGGTTGTCAGCCTGGCTGCAAGGTGGTATCCGCTTCTAAGCTGGAAGGACATATACCTTACTATTCCCAAACTCCCCGCCCCTAGTATTCCTCAGTTGGCTTCAAGCCTGCTCACTCGTCATGGCCGATGCGCTTGCTTCGCAATTGAATAGCACAAAGCTAGGGTGTGTTGCCTATTACATTCTACATACCGGCTCATCTCATGAAGATATGTAATATGATAATATGGGCTTTTGGCTAATACGAATTTTACAGAGATACCCACTCGGAGAAATGGAGAGAAAATTTAAAGGCGCCCCCAAAAGACACACGAACTCAAACGGAGGTGAGATATGCCTAGAAAACTGCTTAATTTTCATCTAATTTGACTGGGGTATCTTGCTGACGGTGAATCGGGATTCCAGGATGTCACTGCAACAAAAGGTCTGGAGTTCGAGGACTTCTATATTAAGCGCGAATTAATGATGGGAATTTTTGAGGCCGGGTTTGAGAAGCCTTCTCCCATCCAAGAAGAAACTATACCCGTGGCCCTCACCGGTCGGGATATCCTTGCACGCGCGAAAAACGGAACAGGGAAGACTGCTGCTTTTGTTATCCCGACGTTAGAACGTACCAATCCTAAAAATTCCAAAACACAAGCCCTCATCCTCGTTCCCACGCGGGAACTCGCCCTTCAAACATCGCAAGTCTGCAAGACACTCGGGAAACACCTAGGTATCAATGTTATGGTCACGACCGGCGGAACGGGACTCCAAGATGATATTATACGGTTGAATGAAGCTGTTCACATCATCGTCGGCACACCTGGGAGAATTCTGGATCTTGCTAGCAAAGGGGTGGCAGATCTGTCAGAGTGCTCAACTTTTGTTATGGACGAGGCGGACAAGCTTCTCTCGCCTGAATTCACCCCGGTCATCGAGCAACTTTTGTCATTCCATCCCAAGGACCGCCAAGTGATGCTTTTCAGTGCCACATTCCCAATGATCGTCAAATCTTTCAAGGTAATTACTCTTTACCCCCCTGTCGTGCTCTCCCACATCATTAGCTAATAATTTTCGTTCAAAAAACAATAATAGGACAAACATATGAGAAACCCTTACGAGATCAACCTCATGGACGAGCTTACACTTCGGGGCATCACCCAGTACTATGCCTTTGTGGAAGAAAAGCAAAAGGTTCACTGCCTGAATACTCTCTTCTCCAAACTCCAAATCAACCAGTCTATCATTTTCTGCAATTCTACCAATCGTGTCGAACTACTCGCTAAGAAGATCACCGAGCTGGGATACTCGTGTTTTTATTCTCATGCTAAAATGCTGCAACATAACCGAAATCGTGTGTTCCATGACTTCCGTAACGGGGTTTGCCGAAACCTGGTCTGCTCAGACCTGTTGACACGTGGCATCGACATTCAGGCTGTGAACGTTGTGATCAACTTTGATTTCCCCAAAAATGCCGAAACCTATCTCCATAGAATTGGTCGTTCAGGTCGGTTTGGGCACTTGGGTTTGGCTATTAACCTGATCAACTGGGAGGATCGATATAACCTGTACAAGATTGAGCAGGAGTTGGGCACCGAGATCCAGCCCATCCCTCAATCCATTGACAAGAAACTCTATGTTTATGACACACCTGACACCATCCCCCGACCTATTTCTAACGCTCCCCAGCACCACCACCAGCAGCCTGCCTCTACAATCGCTCAGCCTCCCAACAACCCAGAAGGCCACAATCGTCGACAAGGCCAACATCAGTATTCTTCCAACAGGGGTCGTGGATCTTACCGTGGAGGTCGCGGCCAAGGACACCGAGGTGGCCATGGAGAAAACCACCGGCAGAACGGAACTGCACCGCGGCCAAACGCCGCAGCGTCTGCACCCACATCGTAACCCGACTTGGCATGTTTTCCAGCATCTGGTTGTCCATCGATTAGAACATAATTTCTCCATTCAAGTTGATTGTTGCCTTCTCATCCATTCTCCACCGCCTTTCGAATCTCAAATATACCTTCGTTTCGTTCCTTCTCCATAAATCGCCCTCAAATAACTTTCCACGCTGATCACATTATTATCATCATCATGTTGCCTTTGCGGTACTTGAAATTTCCCGCCCAGCGCCCTTAACTTTTCCTATAAATTCTTGTTGCTCGCATGATCGGGATTCCTGTATTTGCACGATTCATGGCACTGCTACGGGATATGTATCATATTTTCCCTCCCCTTCTCAAGCTTTCTCTTTTTTCTTCCTTGGGCGGTTTTCCGTCCTCGGTTCGACCTATCCGGTTTATTTCTCTTGGTTTTGATGTTGCCCTGCTTAGATGGAATAATGCTTCCTCGACACCGCCTGCACTTTGTATCCTGCGATATATTTCATTATTCAAGATGATTTGCAAAAGCGATGCTGAGGGAGATATCCTCGCCTTGATCAGCGCAAGTTGTTACGGAGGCGTTTTGGTCTAATGTTTATAGGATGTCTGGTGTCATTATTTTCTTTCGGTGGTTTTCCAAACACATCGATTAGCATCCTTGATTGGAAGATTTTCAATTCTGTCCGGCGGGCGTCACACAAGAACGGCGCCAACGTCCTCGAGAAAAATAAACGAACTATCGAAGTGGGATTCCTTTACGAGCGATATTCCCTTACTTTTCACGGCTTGTACTTCCGCCCTCGCCTTTCTCATAACATATCTCCTTGCCGAGGAACAGAAACGCCACTCCTGCCCTCAGGACAACTCAGTCAATCATCTTTTTCTCGGCCCTTTATTCCTCCAGCTCGTGGAACAACCCACACTGATCCCGACTCCACTCCTCTTGGATGACTTTTCTTTCACGGCCCATAAGTCGCCTACTTAACTTCAATCGGTGCGAACGTCTTAATCTCGACTGCCCTCAATCCCTGTAGAGACGCTCGCGGAATCCAACAAAAGAAACACAAAACAAAGCAAGAAAGAACGAACAAACAAAATATTTAAAAGCGAACCAAAAAACATTGAAAAAAGCTCCAAAAAATAAAAAATAGGTTAGCGGAGAGATAACTAGGTGTGGATACATATTAGGGGATTTACTATTTGGGGTGTTTTGCATGCAAGAAACAAGGAAGAAACACCCCAGTTACAATCTACTATGTATAAAACCTGATATGTTACATGATCTATATAGGTAGTGAAAACACACAAATGACAAATTTTGTCTCTCCTCTGCCAAAAAACTCTGTTTCTTGTCTGATCTGTAGCAGTGTAGTTCGATCCATTTTGTACCATATTTGTAAGTTAGGCGCGGATTTGATTCTGTACTTCATAGAAAGCTCACGATTTAAGTTATTCTTGTCCACGTATGTACATAGTATTAGCCATGCTTGGAATGCCGTAGGCGCCAAGCTCCAACTAGCCGCCCGCCCGATTAGGCTTTTCCGAAAGGAGCAGGTTAACCGCCCCAGGCGACGTCGATTTATGCTCTCGAACAAGGATAGAGCGAGCGCGCATCCGCACTGATGTCTGGGTGCATACATAACTATCCGCCATGGCTACGTTAGAGAGCGATCAAAGGCCAAAGGTTCCCATAAATCATCACCCCTCCACCCTGGCCTCTTTGAAATATTCAGAAATGGCTAACTTACATTGTGTTCACCTTGTTAATAGCCCAGTAGTCTACGGTCGATTATTGCGGGTTCGACGGCCGGGGCTATTGAGATTTGTACGTTGGATATTTTCACACGTTCCACTACATTTTGAGGATTTGAAAGATATTTTAATTAAGCTAACCGGAACGTTCCCCAACTCTTGAAACGTAGCAATTACATATCCAGCGGAATGTACGAGATTCAAACTATCTTCCTCCGACATGAACCCCTCCGAAATTCTTCCCCTTCACCCCTTGCTTCCGCGCTAAAGCAGCTCTGAAGCTGACGATCGCAAACAGTCGCGAAGACAAGAACGCAGCTCAACCGTCGGTTAACTGACTCGAAAAAGCTCCCATGGCCTCCATTCGGCAAGGCATGGTATGCGGGATGCACTACTTTGATTATTGGCAATTCGCTGAAGGCAGGGATCCGTAAGTCGTTTTCTTCCGTCTTTGATAATTTGCGTAAGGTATAATATGTTATACATGTGTGTAGAGTGCACATGGGGATATGGAGCTGATTTGTTTGCTTGGGATTCGGTTGGTAGGATTCGTGGCATTTGATTTTTTCAAATCTATGTTACAAGATGAGAACGGCAAGATATCTGGACCGCGGACTGTAATCGCCGGGTTTGGCGCTGGATTTACAGAATCACTGTTAGCCGTTACGCCGTTTGAGAGTATCAAGACCCAGTTGTAGGTTCTTTCTTTCCTTTTTCTTGTCGCTCTTCTATCCCGGCGTGTGTTTGGTTGATAGCGGTCTACATCTATTATAAACTAACTAACCCACCTCCTTGCCTTCACATTCAGGATTGATGATCGCAAAGCCGCCAACCCACGCATGCGCGGTTTTCTCCACGGCACCGGAGTAATCTTCCGCGAACGAGGCATCCGCGCATTCTTCCAGGGCTTTGTGCCGACAACTGCGCGACAAGCAGCTAACTCTGCAACCCGTTTTGGCAGTTATACGACCATCCGCCAGTTTGCGCAAGGATATGTGGCGCCAGGGGAGAAGCTGGGGGCTGCGAGTACTTTCGCCATTGGAGGATTGGCTGGGTTCATTACCGTGTATGTTCGGTCTTTCCTTTCCCTATGTTGTAGCTCGTGTGAAGATGATGTCTGTTTAAGAATGCTAACTTTCTGTGGATTGGGATAGATATGTGACGCAGCCGCTGGATACTATTAAGACTCGGTAAGTTTTCTCTCTTCCCGGTGAAGTAGAAATTGTGAAAAAATAAAAAGGAGAAAGAAGAACCGAGGTTGATATGTGTTTTCAGAATGCAATCTATCGAAGCTCGAAAGAACTATAAGAATAGTTTCGTTTGCGCGGCAACCATTTTCAAAAAGGAGGGAGTACTCACGTTCTGGTCGGGAGCTCTTCCCCGTCTAGCACGTCTAGTTATAAGTGGTGGTGTTGTTTTTACAATGTAAGCCCCCATTTATCCCGTATCTAATTTATTCCTTCCAACACAAATCCTTTCTATTACACCCTGGAGGACAAGTTGTATTATTTTTAGGACCGGAACCCATCGCTAATCCTCGTTGAAACAGGTATGAGAAGACGATGGAGGGCCTGGACACTTTGGATCCGGAGAGGAAATATATTTAGATGTTCTTCCCTTCCTTATTTATTTGTATAACTAGTTCCGGTTATTCTAGGCCTTGAGAAGCTGGTTGCATATAGACTAATAGACTCATTCACCATAATTGAATCAAAAAGGATTAATATTAAAAAAGCTTTACGGGCGGATAGACCTACAATACACAACTACGGCCGTTTTCCGAGGAAAAGTATCAAGAATACATGTCTAAATCCAACGTACAGGGAGTAATGTAAAAGCAAGCGATAATCATGCCAAAATTTTAAGATTTCCTCTTCGATTTAACCGCTGCTTGTGCCAGCTTCATTTGCTCCTCCGCAAAAACATTATCAACCTCTTGATCAACAAGCCACCCCCTCACACTATCCATAATCTTCTCAAGCCCATCGCCGCCCTCCATGATACTCCCCAGGTTATGCAGCGTCAACCCACTCCGATGGTCCGTGCATCGGTTCTGCCCAAAATTGTATGTACGTATCTTATCCCCCCTCCCCATCTTCCCCACACCACCCATAGCACCTCGCCGCAACTTCACCATCTCCTCCTCTCTCGCTTCACGTCGCTGCTGCGCAATCCTAGCCCTAAGGAGGTGCCACGCCTTGCGCCGATTCTCATGTTGTGACCGCGAATCCTGCATGCCCACCACAATACCGGTGGGGATATGCGTCAATCGGATTGCGGATTCCGTCTTATTAACGTGCTGCCCGCCGGCACCACCCGCCCGCATTTTCTCCACATTTACCTCCTGCGAATCAATGTAGTAGTCAGAGTTGGGGTCATCAAAATTCAGCTCACTATCCCCTGCCTCGCCATTGCTTGGGAACGAAGGCAGAATCACCACGCTGACAGCACTGGTATGGGTCCTGCCTTTGCTTTCAGTGGCAGGAACCCTCTGCACGCGATGCACACCCGCTTCTGTCCGAAGCGTCTCATAGCTACCCGGTGTCTCGATCTCCATCACAGCTTCGACCAATCGATCTTCGGACCCACCACTCGCACCGGCATTTTCACTTTCCTTCTTCAAGAGAGTGACGTGCAGGCCCCGGTTGGAGCAGAACATAGTATACATGCGCAGGAGCTCATTGGCGAAGATGCCGGCTTCTTCGCCGCCAGCGCCTGGGCGGAGTTCGAGGAAGCAAGGTAGGTCTGCGAACGGGTGGCGCGGGATAAGGGCTTGCTTAAGGTTACTAGAGAGAATGGCGAGGGAGGTTGTTGTTGATTGGAGGTCCTCGAGAGCGAGGGAATGGAGTTCGGAATCTGTGGATGGGTCTTTTAGGAGATTGTTGAGCTCAGAGATGGCCTACATATATTAGGAGATTGAGTTAGGTGATGTCCGTGTTTTCTCGGCGGATTTTGTTTAGGGTATTTAGCAAATAAGACAAGATCTAACCTCATTTGCGTCTTCCCATTTCTTTAATGCTGTGGCCGTAGTAGCCAGCTCTCCGGCCCGCTTTGCAGTTTTGGGATCGAATGTTTCTACCAGTTTGGAAGTGAGGGTCGCATGCTCTTTGGCGATTGACCGTGCCCGGTTGAGAAGAACAGGAGATATGGACGTTTCCGGTGTCGGGACTAAATTTACAAATTGTTAGTCTATATAAATTAAGCGTACGATTGCCCAGAGAAAAACAGCCATGTCGTTACCTGTGGAATTAAACCGGAGCTGTCGAGGCCATCGTTTGCGCTCTATCAGGGCCACAGACCTTGAAAGACATCTAGAGCATATCCACGGAGCCTGGAACATACTCGAGGTTGTAGCAACCCGGACTGCCCGGCATCCACGAGAGTATATGGTTTTATCTATAGATATCTCCAGGGCTCTATGCTGCAAGGTGTGAATTTCCCAAACCGCCCGGGTTTTATGTTTTACCTTTTTTGATACCGGATCGGCGTTTCTTACCTAGTTGGGATTAGTTTAGGAACAGATCCACACCTGGGCAGCTGCTAGACCCACCCGAAAATAGAATACTGGAATAATGATGCTCCGGTATGGTAAGTTGCTGGTTTTGCGTAAAGGCCAGACTTTCCCTTATCGATGTGCTCATGATGATTGATATCTGCCCGGAGAGCAACTTCAACTTCATCTCTGATGCATTACCCCTTTCTATTCTTCTCCCTGCCTTTATTACTCGCATTTAATTTACATCTACGCACCTTATAGTTGGCTTCACGAGACACTTCTAGGCGCCTTCGATGACCGCGCTCCACTCTTCACCATGATACTCCGGTTACAGAGTCTAACTCTTCTTCTTGCTCTCCTTTCGGCAGCCAATGCCCTTCAGCCGTCAGATATTCCCTCAGATACGCCGCTTTCATCTCTCGTCTCTACTGCTAAATCATATCTCAAAAACGGTGCCCCTCAAGATGCTCTGCCCTATTTCGACGTCGCGATTTCTCGAGACCCCACGAACTATCTGACTATCTTCCAACGCGGAGCCACCTACCTTTCTCTTGGCAAAAATGCGAAGGCATTACTGGATTTCAATGACGTACTAAAAATCAAGCCAGGCTTTGAGGGTGCTTTGATACAGCGAGCGCGCATTAAGATGAAGTCGGCAGATTGGGATGCCGCAAAGAGAGATCTGGTAGCTGCGGGGAAGAATACTGCCGCTGAAATCGGGGAGCTCAATGAAGCCCGAGAAGCATCGCTCTTGGCTGAGGCTGCAGATAAGAAAGGCGACTGGGATACCTGTGTATTGCAATCCGGAGTTGCTATTATGAAGGCGAGTCAGTCGTTGCCACTGCGACTGTTGCGGGCACGCTGCCGTTTTGAACGGGGAGATATCCAAGAAGGTATAAATGACCTAGCACACGTTTTGCAAATGGCTCCTGGCTCAGTAGAGCCTCATCTAAAAATGTCTTCGATGCTTTTCTACTCGCTGGCGGACACAGAGCGGGGCATCACCCAAGTTCGGAAATGCCTCCATTCAGATCCCGACTCCAAAGCGTGCAGTCGCCTATTTAAAAGGGAAAAGAAAATTGCGAAACAACTGGCTAGCCTCGAGAGCCTTCGTGAAGGACGGAAGTTCAGCAAGGCTGCTGAGATCTTGGTCGGGAATAAGGAGGATGCAGGTCTTCTCGAAGAGATAAGGGATGATGTGAAGGCGAGTCGCGAAGCTGGCTATATTCATCCGAGAGCACCGAATGCACTCTATAACAATTTACTCGAGAAGACTTGCGAAACATACAGACAGGTTCAGGCTACCCAGACTCCACCTAGTTCAAAAAGATCATGAAACTAACGTGACCTCCATTGAGCAGATGAAGATGAAGAAAAAAGCGCAATCATATTGCGCAGAAGCCTTGAAACTGAACCCCAATTCTCTCCACGGCCTCCTTTCCCAAGCAGAAGCCCAGATTGACGCCGATGACTTTGAAGCAGCCATCCAAACCCTCAACTTTGCGCGAGAGCACCACGACAATTCCCAAGATGTCCAATCCCTCTACCAAAAAGCACACACCCTCCTCAAACGCTCGAAACAAAAGGACTACTACAAGGTTCTCGGCGTCGACCGTGACGCGGACGATAGGACTATCAAACGCGCCTATCGCAAGATGACCAAACAATTTCACCCTGATAAAGCCATGTCACAGGGCGTCTCCAAAGAGGATGCGGAGAAGAAGATGGCCGGTATTAACGAGGCGTATGAAGTCCTTTCAGACCCTGAATTGCGCGCCCGTTTCGACCGTGGCGATGACCCGAATAGCCAAGAGGGCCAGGGCAGCCCATTCCAGGGCAGTCCGTTCGGATCTCATGGTGGTCAAGGGCAACAATTCTTTTTCCAGCAGGGAGGCGGGGGCCCGCATTTTAAGTTCTCGGGTGGAGGCTTCAATTTCCCTGGAGGATTTCCGTTTGGTTAACATATATCCATTTTCTTCTTTTATGTTAGTTACGTACTTTTTATTCTTCCGCCTCGTCATTGTTCTTAATAGCATGTCATTTCGTTTCCGCTTTCCGCTTTCCGCTCGTGCTCCACCTCCTATCTTTCTGGTCAGTACAACAGGCAGCCTCAATATCCTTCCTCAAAAATATTTTTAAGACCAACGAGCAGCAACCTCACTTGTCACCATCAAATCTTCCTTTTTCGTGGCCAGTTTTCTCGTTTTAGCATGACGTACTGTACATATTATATATATTGTTTTGGTTTTTTATTGTCTTTCCTTGGAATTAGGGAAGGGCGTTTCGTCAAACTACAAACTGCAGAAGACAAGATACACGGGTATGGATCTGAATTACAGCTGCCTGCATAACGTAGACTTTATGGCATTTCCTTGGGAGCTCTACAGGCCCAACAATCCCTTTCTCCTTGTGTTCCTTATGGTGAGTGGAAACGTTGGATTCGGCCAACTTTTCGTAGGAAATGAAAGAAATGAACGTTTGGAAACCAAGGTTTTCTCGTGTTGGAAAACTAGCTAATTATTATTTATTGTTATTGATACATCGTACAAGAAGCAAATTTTTGCAAACTCTTTTATCACGCACGCTCTCGCTCTGGAACAGCCAAATTCCAAGCACCTGAAACGTGTTTTCGTTTTCCACTCCTCGTCCCCGGAGTAGGAAACCAATAGCAAGAAAACCAGCGGAAATGAAATAATTGCTCGTCACCTTCAATTTCGATTAATAATACGAAATGAATGAAAGACGAAAGAGAACCCACAGAAAAAGCAGAGCCGAAGGGCGAAACTTGGAAAACCGAATTATCCATCGCTCACATCGCTAACCACCATCACACCCTCTCCTTCGGCGCATCCGTCAATGGCACATAACTAACTCCAAATATCTTCTCCTTTACCACAGTCCCATCTTCCTTCTTATCCACAACCCACACATGCTGAGTGCCTCCCAGGCCAAATGACCTCACTCCATTTTCTCCCCCAGCCTCGACAGGAATAAACATGCGGCCGGGCGCGCGAAGCTGCTCAATCAGTGTGGGATGCATCAATTCTGCCGCCGCACCGACATGGATGGCATCATATGGCCCGCCCTCTGGATATCCTAGCCTTCCATCGCCAAGGACGAAACGAGCTTTGCCAGATTCGAGTAGCTGGCGGCCCGAGTCAGATTTGGCCATGTTGGTATTGCACATATCGACTAGGCTTTTGATGTGATCGATGCCGATGACGGTGCCCTTGGACGAAGTGAGGCCATTGTCTGTGATGAGGTTGGCGAAGACGTGGGTTAGATAACCCGATCCCGAACCGATGTCTAGCACGCGAGAGTCTGCGTTCAGATAAGGGAGGAGTAACTCGCAAGCATGCACGTGCATGTGTGGAGCGGAGATTGTGGCTGCGTAACCGATTGCTTGTGGGGAGTCCTCATATGGATTCGAAGGACAGTAGTTGGCGCGGTCGACCTGGGTTTTATGAAGTTAACATTTATTATTCTTAGTTTCGTGATAGCTGTGAAGGTGCAGGGTGGTTGGAAGAAAAGGGGAGAGCCGGTTCACACGGCGTTTCGATGTGCTGCCAATGGACAAACGATCGGCAAGAAGAACAGGATCCATCCATTACTTACAGCAAGCATGGCATTCTTCACCCTCTCATGCTTAATAAGACCATTCTTAAACAGGTTATTAATCAACTGGGAATTTGACTTTCCCGAACTCTGCCAGGCCATATTGATATATCTTTTAATTAAGCGGTTCGTAATGGCGTGGTTTATGATTGCGAACGGTTCTGCTTGTGGAAAGTAGGGGAAGACGTCGCCAGTGGGGGACGAAATTTGTTGGGTTTGATGGATCTGATGGAAAACGGTTCCGTAGAGAACTGAAATTAGGCCTATGCAGAGAGCAAGGAGGATGTAGATATCGCGGCGAGACACCTTGAGAGAAGTTCTGGCAGAGCGTGGTTTGCCGCCTAGGAAAGCTCCTGAAATGCGGGGTTGATGGTGAAGATGAAGATAACGATAACAAGAAGCACAAGCAGAGAGCTCTTGGCTATTACACAACAAACATCCACCACAAAGAGGTGTACAGCTGTGACATACAATGCTATGATGTTGTGATGCTATGATGTTGTGATGTTGCGGTCTTGTGTTTGTTATGATATTGATCTTTCCTGGCAGGTGCAGCGATGACGTCGGACCTGCGCCGGACTGCCGAAAATAGAACCTTGGAACTTTCCAAGCTTGGAAGCTTTCAATGTCTTTGTCAGCAAACCTTTGATAACCAGCCTTGGTAGTAGTACATGTACATGTACCTATAGACAGTTATGAGAAAGAATTTGAAGGAAACGAATAAACAAATAGTTAGCGTAAAAAAATGCTTCAATGACATGTTGGTGTAATCACATCGGATGTTGAAAACGCTTATGCTCTGATCTGTAGAAGAACACTCTCAAATGACAGTAGCCGACATACCCACCCCCTGCGCCTCCTCGCAATCGCTCTTAACGCCAGAATCGAAAAAGTTATACATATACGCAAACATTTCACACAAGGTGCATTTCATCAGCTGGTTCAAGCGTCTCCTCCCGCTGCTGTTGCTCTTCTGCCACCTGCGCCTCCTCAGTCTTATCACCGTCTTTCTTGTCCCCAATGTTTTCCCAGGCCAAATCCTCCGTTTCTGGATGAGTGAAGAATTCATGCCGCAAGGCCTCTTTGGCCGTGGGTCGTTTGCTCGGATTTAATTCTAGGAGCATGGAAAGGAAACGAGTAGCCTGCTTTTCGCTCTCCGTGAGCTGCTCCACGCAGCTAGACCACAGTACTATTTTCTCCCAGGAATATCCCTTCTCACCAATGGTGGGCAGGTTCGTTTCGAAGACCTGTCCATGCAACGCGGCTGCGGCTTTCATGCGGCGTGACCCAAATATGCTTGCAATCTCAATCATGGCATCTACATCATCTGCGGAATTGAAGAAGGGGAAACGTCGACCGAGGAGCGTCAATAAGATAACTCCAGCGGACCAGATGTCGATTTTGGTTGTTTGCGAAGTGCATTTGAACAGCACTTCTGGTGCACGGAAACCCCTTGTTCCCGCACGGTTCGCACGTCGTGAAGGGCGCGAGTCGTTTTTAGGGTATCCTGTAGACAGTGTATTCGAAAGGATATTCGTTTGCAACCACATGGCGCGATATCTACTTGCTGTGGAGTTCTGGGCGCAGTGGCAGAGTTCCCCTCCAAGGTATTCGCGCTATTTGATAATCGGGCATTTTAGTTCCAGCCAAGCATTTCTGGTTGCAGGGGAATGAGGGCGGGGGAGGGGGTGGGAACCGAGGAGGTAGCTTACCTCTGCTAGGCCGAAGTCAACAAGCACACCTCGTCGAAGTTTTGGGTTATATAAGAAGTTGCTGCAACGTTGTGAGCTATGATTGAACTAGTGGTATGTTTAGATGGCAAAGAACTGACGTTGGTTTGATATCTCGGTGGATGATATCGGCTTTATGAACTGCATGGAGGGCGGTAAAGAGAGAACGGAAGTAGTGCCTCATATCGGAGACAAGGAACGTGCGATATTGGACTCGGAAGTCGGTATGAGGGAAGTATGGAAGTACCGCCACGACCTGGTCTTGGTGTCGGAACGCGGTGATGAGAGGGCAGACAGAACGACTGCCGCGGAGGTCATTCAGCAGCTCAAGCTCATTTTGGATTCTGCTTGGGCTACTTGTAACATATATCTTTTTCAACGCTACATAAGGAATCCTCGATTTATTACCCTTCCGTTTGGATTTAGATGTGCCTCTATCAGATGGCTGCAGATCGTTGCCTCTCTCATGATCCCGATCATAAGACTTGTATTCCCAGTCCCAGTCGTTCTCATATGCATCATAATAAAGATCTTCAGCTTTATAGACGGTGGAAAACGTGCCTTTATTGAACGGTTAGTATGGGGAGGAGAAACATTAAACAGCCAATGGTGGGCGCATATATAGGCCAATTGAACGAACCTTCTCCAATGCGATTGATCAATCGATATCTGCTAGAGATGCCCTTAAATGTGCTCTCGAGTTTCCTCATGTCTTCCGCTACAGACTCATCCACTTCTTCTGGCTCACTTTCTTCTGACAGTTCCTGTCCCTCGCTTTCAACGCTATTGGAGCCTTCATCAGTGGGGCTAACTCTTTCACCGGTATCTGTGTCAAAGGAACAGCGCCCTTCTTCTTCTCCCTCTTCGGCAATGTTGAGTACTTCAACGGGGGAGAAAGATTCCGCAGTATAATTGGTGGTGGTCATATTGAGGCGTGGGCGAGAGAGTTCGAGCAATGGCCTGCCCAGGTGAGCTGCCCTCAAAGCCCAAGCACGACTGGAAGCTTAGGTTTGACCACTTCAGTAAAACGGCAGAGTATTTAGCTTATGTCCTTATAGTTATATGATTTGTTATTAGAGCGTATTAAAGGATAGATACCACAACGTGTGCACGGGTGGCTGCGATTTATAACTGCTGATCAGGGCAAATAAATCCTCACAATCGCGACACCCGTCGCGCCTCTAACTAAAAATGATGCCGTTGTTTTTCTTGTCCAGTAAAATGCAATGTTGGAAGAGGCCGAAGAGCAAAAACAGCGTGTAGTATATCTCAGTTGGGAAATAGCTGTAAAATATTACACGTAATTTCGCTCCCTCAGTCGGGAAACAGACAGCAGGCGCGCAGTTGCCGCGGAACCAGGCCAATATAGATCATTCCTGCATCAAAATAGAAGAAAATAGAAAAACAAATGCTTTCCCACAGTTATGCCTTTCGGAGGGGCGTACAGCTCAATTAGATTCCCATCACCCTACCCAAACTATAGAATTGACCTCACAGAAGTGTGCAGCAGACTACTAGCTACCATATCTCAGGTACTCAACTTACAGCGGTAACGTTACCACCATTACGGGACGCTAACCATGCCGGGAAGAAAACAGCGCCGCCTGGGTCATCCCAAAGAGGAAAAAGACAAACAAAACATCGTTGCCAACCGCCACGGACGTCGTCCACTTCAGCCATATCACGGCCACCACCAGGAACAGGAACTGGAACAGGGCCAGGAACTTTCCCCTTCACCGTCATCTGTATTTTCTATATCCCGTAATTCCCCCTCGTTCCATCCCGTGTGTACAACGCCCTTTATATGGTCTGATGAAACCATGGATTTCGATATCAATGAATCTCTTAAATATTATTTGAGCGACCCCGCCTCTGTTCCCACCCCGGAAGCAGACCCGGAGCTGCTGGACTGCGAAAATGACCCCGGATCGCTAACCAGTCCCCTTATAAATGCGGTGCTGAACCCCATAGTCGACGCTGTAGCCGAGAACCCAGAAGGCCTGGCAAGAAGCAGCTTCTTCGACTCGTTGCAATTTCTCCTCAAGTGTGCCCCAACCCCTCTCCTCTCTCAACAGCAAAGCTCCCACCAGCTAGAACCAAAATCTGAACTATTTAAACTATCTAGATTGTCTTCCCTACTCCCGACAAAGGCTCTCAGCAAGATTCTGGATCTTGTTGTCTCGGGTCTTGCTGTCGAAGCCGATATTAGTCACCATGACATCGAGTCCGATGAGACTGATGCCGTTCAGCATCACAAACGACTTCTGGAAATGTACGCATTCCTGCTACAGTGGACATTGTCTGCAGTAGAGACAAAACTGGCAGAAAAACCGGCTATAGCGGCCCCCGCGCGGCGCGGAGCAGGAAAATCAAAACCAAAGCCTGCCACAAACGATGAACATTGGGACTCTTCCGCTCAAATCCAGATTGCCATGGATGTCATGTGTAAGGTATTGAAGCTAAAACTTGGGAAGATATTCATGACTACCTCCGATCGTGACACGTTTGTAAGCCTGTTTACCAGGACGATATACTTGATTTTAGAAAGCGAGCAACGAGTGAAGAGCATGTCCATTCGAATGCATGCATTTAAAGTGCTGTGCATTGCTGTTAAGCATCATGGTCATGCTTTTGGTAGGATCTAGTTTTGCCGATTTCTCTGCTTCCTTTTCTCGTCTAACCAGCACATTAGGAGCCCAAACCTCAATTGTCCAAAGCCTCACATATTTTGAGCACCTTTCAGAGCCCATGGCGGAGTTTCTACATATCCTCGCGGAACAGTACGATTATCCGCAGTTGTCAGATGAAATACTGAGGTATAAGACAAATAATCCACTGGCTTAAAAATCAATCGTTACTTATGAATTTTAATAGGGAACTTGGAAACAAGGAATTCAATTCAAACGACACTAAAGGCCCAAAATCCGTGTCTGCATTCATTATCAGACTTTCAGAACTTGCACCAAGACTGATCATTAAGCAAATGACTCTTTTGGCAAAACAACTTGATAGCGAGGTGATTCACTATCTGTGTTCATTTGGGTTCGCAAAACGTACCAAATGGCTGACGTTGATTTAGGCTTATACGCTGCGATGCGCGGTAATCGAAGTATGCGGGAACCTGATATCAGATTTAAGCAAGCAGGAAGAAAGAGGTGACAACTATACAACGCAAATCAACTCGTTCTTTGACGTGCTAGAGGAACGATTTTTAGACATCAATCCATACTGTCGATGCCGTGCCATTCAGGTTTATATGAAACTTTCCGAACTGGATCAAAAATTTCCGAAACGGCGACAAACGGCAGCAGAACTTGCAGCTAGAAGTCTCGAAGACAAAAGCAGCAACGTTCGCAGGAATGCAATTAAATTGCTCGGTAAATTGGTCTCTACCCACCCGTTTAGTGTAATGCACGGCGGTCAGCTCTCGTTTAAGGAATGGGATGCGAGACTCCAGGCTGTAGACGGGGAATTAAATTCGCTAAGGCCTCCCCCCGAGACACCCGGTCTAGGCGAGGATGTGGATGCCACCAACATCGACAGTGAACTGCTTGACGATGCTACGCAGATGCCCGACGAGTCTCCTTCGAAGGCTCCTAGATTGACCGAGGAACAGAAACAAGAGGCTATGAGGAAGGCCGCAGAGGAGGCAGCAACATCTGAACTGCTCACAAGGCTCCAGTTGACGAGAAAATATTACCTTGAAGCAATTCGATTTATCGAAGTCCTTCACCATGCTTCCCAGATCGTCTCACAGTTATTGTCGTCCCGAAACAAGAGCGAAGTGATCGAAGCAATGGATTTCTTTGTTATGATTGACGCCTACAAAGTTGAGACTGCCCGTGCTGGTATTCGACGAATGCTCCGCTTGATATGGACTAAAGGAAATAGTGACGAGGGGAAAGGAGTTCAAAGCCATTTGATTGACTGCTACAAAGGCTTATTTTTTGACGCCCCAGACTCCTTCAGTTCTAATGATGCCGCCAACTACATCGCCCGGAACATGATCAGTCTCACTTTTGGCGCCACGCCAGCTGAACTCACTTCTCTAGAACAACTGCTCAGTACAATGATGAAAATTGGTCATATTTCGGATCTAGTTATTGCCAAATTATGGCAAGTGTACAGCGTCCAAAAGAAAGAAATCTCGAAGACTCAAAGGAGAGGGGCAATTATTGTTCTTGGAATGATTGCCCTAGCCGACCCTGAGGTTGTGGTGCGAGAGATAGAAGCAATGCTTCGTGTCGGCTTGGGAAGCCTTGGGAGGGCAGACCTTGTACTTGCCAAATACACCTGCGTCGCGTTGAAAAGAATGAAGCCCGGTCGGCAAGCAAAGTCGAAGGATGTCGTCTCTCCTAAACTGTCGAATGACCACGCTGTACTCAGCAAACTGGCTGCAATGATCGAGATTGACTCGGATAGCAAGGAGTGGTATGGTGTTGCGGAACATGCGATTGGAGCAATATATGCGCTCTCAAAACACCCCGATGTGCTTTGCTCCGAAATCCTTCGCCGGAAAACGAAGTTCGTATTCCAGCCACACATGCGACCCCGTTCATCCCAGGATAATACCAGTATGGCTTCAGGTGGCTTGGAGGAGCCTCAAACCCCTAGACGGAAAACGAGCTCTGTTCCGCTGTCACAATTACTTTTTATAGTCGGTCACATCGCTATCAAACAAATAGTCCATCTCGAACTTTGCGAACTTGATTTCAAACGTCGAAAGGCCGAACAGGAAAAGAACAAAAGTACAGATCCAGCCCCCCAAAAACCGGATGAGGCGTCTGAGGATGATGAGCTTGATCTTATTGGCGGTACTACAGAAGACGACTTTACAGAGGCCATGGCTCATATTCGTGAACGTGAGCTACTATATGGGCCGACGTCATTGCTCACCAATTTCGGCCCTTTGGTTGCTGAGATTTGCGCTAATAATAATACATACCCTGATCGCAATCTCCAGTCTGCTGCAACTCTGTGCATGGCCAAGCTTATGTGCGTATCCGGTGAATATTGCGAGAAGAACCTGCCTCTTCTCATCACCATAATGGAGCGATCGGAAGACCCAATCGTTCGAAGCAACGCTGTCATTGCTCTCGGTGACATGGCCGTTTGCTTTAACCACCTCATCGATGAGAATACCGATTTCCTTTATCGACGGCTCAATGACAGTGACGTTTCCGTCAAACGGACCTGTTTAATGACTCTAACATTCCTCATCCTTGCTGGCCAAGTGAAAGTCAAAGGCCAGCTGGGCGAGATGGCAAAATGTCTCGAGGATGATGATAAGCGTATTGCTGATCTGGCGCGGATGTTCTTCACCGAGCTAGCCTCGAAGGATAATGCAGTCTACAATCACTTCGTGGATATGTTTAGCTTGTTGAGTACGGAGAAGGGCTTGGAGGAAGATGCACTGCGGAGAATTATCAAGTTTCTGGCTGGGTTTGTTGAGAAGGTATGGTCTTCCACCCATCAACTAGTGATTCGACTGGCGTGCGCCTTGTATTGACTTTATTCCTAGGATAAACATGCCAAGCAGTTGGCCGAGAAGCTTGCGGCCAGATTAGCCCGGTGTGAAAGTGAAAGGCAATGGAATGATGTTGCTTATGCCCTGTCGCTCCTGGCGCACAAAAATGAGGAAATCACCAAGACCGTCACGGCCGGCTTTAGGGTTGTCAAGGCAAATGCCTAAGTTGAGTTTTTTCGGTTTCAGCATAGATTGTTCTTATAACCTTTCTCTTTTGATTTGTATATATCGGCGTTGTTTTGTTGGGAGGGGTTTCAATAGGATCTGGGGTCCAGCCTGTGTGTAGCAATTGGCGTCTGAGAGCACAGTGGGGTTTTTACTTGATTGTAGATTGGCATGGGTTGGTGGGACGAATGTATGAAAAGGGTAGTTTGACATTGACTAGGTTCATGCTAGGTGTATTCTTGTTCTTATTTCCTACTTTGTCCATAATAATGCCGGTCTATAATGGCGAATTGTTCATAATGTTATCTTTCCAAGGTTGTTATGTCCTTCCCTAACCTCACTTTTCGCAGACTGCTGCCATCATCCAAATACAATCCGAATGCAAGTAACCTTGGAAGGAAAGGACTTGAGCGGCGAAATATTCACTAACCAAAAGAAAATTTCTGAGCCACCTTGCATATTCTCAAAACATATAGCCACTATGAAAGAGACAGGCTAGAGTTGGATAGCAAAGGAGGAAGAGTATAGAGAGTAAAGGGGGTAGTGTGTAAGCGAGGAATACATGTTTCTGATATTTCAAGTAACAAAAGTGTACGCGTAGGGAATGGATAAAATTACACCGACATACACAAGTAGTCTACCAAGTGGAAATATATGTATGCAAACACATGAAAATGGTGACTCCTTCACCATGCTTGCTGGATATGAAAGAAAACTAAGGGGAAATGTTTCCCCCTAGATTGGAAACTTTTTTAGGGGAAAGATTGCTTGAGGATGAGGAAATGAAACCATGCAAGATAGAGAGTAGCATTTGCAATAGAAAAAGGGAATGGAGGGAATCTAAAGGAAAGAGCATGCATATGTATGTGCTGATGCATTCACGAATATTGGTAGGTCCCATGGTAAAAAAAAAGGCAAAAAGCTAATTAGAAAAAAATAGTAAAAAGATCAAAAGAAAAAGAAAAGAAAAGGCTTCTGAAATCCTGCTGCTCTTTCGACTCACATCAACTTTCACAACCCTCATCCGATCTGTAGTCTGTACAGTGCCGTGGTAATGCAATGCGCAATGAATGTACCAAACCAAACCAATAAACCCCAGACGAAGCAAATGGCGCCCAACACCTATCTATGCCATAGTACTAAACACTCCCCACCGCATCTCCATTCCCAGTTGGCCCAAGCCACTCAAGCTTGAAATTTCCCTCGTGCAAACCCTTAAGCAGCCTCTCCCCATCCGCCGTAAGTTCGGGCTTCCCCGACGATGCAACGGGTACGGTAAAAAAGCGCGGCTTCCACTCCTCATTCCTCTCCTTCCTTGCAGAAGCTAGCTGCCTCTGCTTCTCCTCCAACTCTTGCTTCAACTTCGTGGCAAGGCTATACTGCTTCTCGCCAATGGCAGCGGTAACGCGAGACCAGAACTTGCGCGATTCGTTGGGTAGCTGTTGGTCATCTGGTGGTATGAGTTTTGAGACTGGAAAGAGGGGAGCGATGTCGATAAGGAGGTGTTTCTCTCTGTCCTTGTCTTTATCTTTACCCCTATCCTCGTCTTTCTCTTTGCGCGCATTGCGTATATTGGATCCCGTGGGGGTTAGGGTGTAATAGATCTTCTCATGCCAGCAGCCTTCAATGCGGGCCAGTACATCCGACTCTGGTACGTCCTTAATCTTAAATTTGTTATCGTTCGCCGGATCATAGCGGAAGATGATGCCAACAACCCTATTCTGTGTTTTACCTATCCAGCCTTCATCGAGGTACTGTAGGATGGCTTTTATGCGCGTCTCCGCGCAGGTAATGAAACAGGTGTCTGAAACTGTGATGGAAAGTGAGCCGCGCAGCAGGCCGCCCAAGTGTGCCGCTGGATGCGTGAGTTGGTATTCTTCATTGCCCCGGTCCCGCAGGGTTATGAATATACCTAGGTTGTGCTGCCCGGGGGTCACGCGGATGCTGGTCCCAGTGAATTTGGCGCTGATCTGATCAAAGCCGCGGGCAGTGATGCCCCGCTGGGGGCAGTCGACATAGAAGGCGGAGACCGGTGGGTGGTGCGAGGTTTGTTCGGTTAAGTAAGATATTTTCACCCGCTCTGAACTGCCACTGATAGTTGCCGAAGTGGTGGAGGCGGCGGAGGTGTGAGCGGAGGTGGCGATCGGGTTTTCAGTATCTTCTATTTCCCAGTTACACTGAAAATGTGATTAGCGCTATTTAATCTTCCGGAAGGTGAAATCAAGAAGGTTTAAATCAAATTGTCGAAATACGCACCCGGAAAAATTCGCCCAAGGCTGAGTTATACGGTTTGCAGGGCTTTCCTTTGATATATTTCTATGGTTCTTTAGAAGGGACTTTCCCGGCGGAAAATGTCGTAGTTCTTTAACTCCCATTAGGGCAACTCACAAGATCCTTTGTAAACCAAAACCGCAGGACTTCCAGCATCCGGCCGAGATGGTCGTCAGATTTTCCAATGCTGCAGTAGCCAGTCAGCTTCCAGCTTCATATCGTTGAAGTAGTTTCAGAGCCGAACCTGACAAATGTTTCCGGTCTATCCAAGTAATTCCAATATTCTTTTTTATAAATAGGCCAAGCGGCCAAGTTGTCAGTCAGCTGGGCATGTTCTGGAGCTGGCGAAAAGGGGGACAGGAGCAGGGTTCTCGAAAAAGCCAAAAATATATCCAAGAGACCAAGAAAAGTGTCTAGCGCACCTAGATTCGGAGTTGGCTCGAGGAGCTGGGCCGGGAGAGAGAAACGAACAGTCGCGATATCCGAGACTCCGATGAACCTATTTGTATTTTTCAAAAACGAGAAGTAGATCCAATCAGCCCATCTGACTTTGTCAATAGATTGTCTTGGGAAATCATTATTGTGGCATCAATTATCCCCTGATCCCTTCTGAGCTTCTGGTTCCGCTTGCGGGTCTGGCTCGACACCACGCAAAATTGTTCACAACAGCTCCAACTTACTGTCTCAGTATCCCTAAGAACGTCTTTAACTTCGACGAATCATCTGGAGCTTTCTCGGGAGCGGCGGAAGCAACGGTGTTAGCCGTGGTGGTGGTGCCAAGTGACGCTACTACTCCGTCGTCGAGGTTGTTGGACATGGCGGAGCCAAGAGAGGACCGGGGTTTTGGGGTGGTGTCGAACACGGAGGAGGCGCCCGAGGACGAGGATGCCATGGAGTGTAACTAGTAGGTCGATTGTTGGTGAGATCTCTTCCGCGGAAGACGAGGGGGAAAAAGGCGGTTTGTGAAAATGTCCTGTACGGGAATTCGAAGAGATCAGTACCTGATGCTTGCAAGTGTGCGTCGAGCGGGTGAGGTCACCGGCAAAGCATCCATAGGTCATCATAGCCGGGCGCTGCTTCGGGGTTAGTGCCGGCTGACTCATCCAACCCAACCCCAAACCTTCCCGCGGCTCTGCCCCGCGTTTTCCGCTCCAACTTCATGGTGGATCAAGGTTAACGATTCCTTACAAAAAGATCCTATTCTACCGCTACAGTACACTACTACCAAAGATGGCCGTTCTCACTGTTGCTTCCAAGGCAAATCATGCCACTCTACTGCCAGCCATTCTTGCTGCGACGTTTGCGAACCTAGAGAACACTGCTAACCCTGTTGAGACTGTGTATGAAGATGCGGACGTTGTCGGCGCCTCCAAAGAATACCTCAAACTCGATTGGCAAAATGGAGACATCTGCTATGACCAGGGCGTTCTGGTAAGCCTGCAAGAGAAGTTCAAACTGCTTCAGACGGACAACAAAGGCCTGGTTAGTAAACCTCATTGATTGGATGGGTTTACTCTTGTGAACATGCCTGAGACTGCTTTGACTAGGTCTTGGAATGGGTAACTCGGTCTCTTGATTTAACACCATCCGACTTCAAGGCTGTAAATAAGCCTCTTCTAGAACTGGAGCACCATCTTACTCTACGCTCCTATATCGTTGGGTACTCTATGGGGCTTGCCGACATTATTGTCTGGGGAACAATACGCGGAAACAAGGTTCTGATGTCCACTATCAAAAGACAAGGTGGGAACGTGGGGCGTTGGTTTTCTCATGTCGAATCTACCAATCCCTGGATTGCCCAAGCTGTCCTAGACCTCAATGCCCCCGCTCGCCAGAAACGGGCTGCTGGTAGTGCCGCTGGTGGGAGCTATGATATTGGCTTGGATATGGAAGGTATCGTGACGCGATTCCCGCCTGAACCGTCCGGTTATCTCCACATAGGGCACGCTAAAGCTGCATTACTTAACGATTATTTTGCTCACAAACATCCGGGCGGAACGCTGATATGCCGCTTTGACGACACCAACCCGTCGAAAGAAACCGCAGAATTCCAAGACGCAATCCTGCACGACCTCGGGTTGCTTGGGATAACTCCTGACAGAGTAACCTATTCAAGTGACAACTTTCAGCTCATGTATGAGCTGTGCGTGAAGCTCATTTCAAGCGGGGATGCCTACGCCGACGACACGGACAAGGATACAATGAATGATGAGAGGGGTGATGGCATCGCAAGCAAACGCCGAGACTTGAGTGTGGAAGATAGTTTGGCTCGTTTTGAAGAAATGAAGTCGGGTTCCGGCCAGGGATGGTGCATTCGTGCGAAAATATCAGTCGACAACCCCAACAAAGCGCTGCGTGATCCTGTTATTTACCGCTGTAACTCACAGCCTCACCACCGAACAGGATATTTATGGAAGATATACCCTACATACGATTTCTGTGCGCCTGTTCTAGACTCTACTGAAGGTGTTACATATGCCCTTCGAACCAATGAATACCGGGATAGGAATCCGCAGTATGCATGGATTCAGAAAGCTTTGGGTCTTCGCGGTGTCACAATCTGGGACTTCTCCAGGATGAACTTTGTGAGGACTGTTCTTTCGAAAAGAAAGCTGGGGGTCTTAGTTGAAAAAGATGCAGTCTGGGGTTGGGATGACCCCAGAATGCCAACCGTTCGTGGTATTCGAAGAAGAGGCATGACTATTGCGGCTCTCCGCGAATTCATTTTGAAACAGGGCCCTAGTAGAAATGTGGTTAACCTCGACTGGACGTCCTTGTGGGCCACAAACAAGAAGTTCATTGACCCTATTGCTCCGCGTTTTACAGCCATTTTGAGGGAGAACATTGTGGTTGGTACAGTCCATGGCGCAAGCACTACTGCAGTTGCAGAAAATAGACCGAAACACGCCAAGAACCCTTCACTCGGTACTAAGCGCGTTGTGTTTAGCAGCAAAATTTACTTTGATCAAGCAGATGCGGCTTTATTCAAGGAGAACGAGGAAATAACCCTGATGAACTGGGGAAACGGGATTGTTCGCCAAATAGTTCGCGACCAGAAGACCAACCAGGTTTCAAGTCTAGAATTAGATCTTCACTTGGTCGGAGACGTCAAGAGAACCGAGAAGAAAGTGACATGGCTATGCATCGACCAACCCCTCGTGCCGGTCGAACTAGTGGATTTTGATCACATAATAACAAAGGAAAAGCTGGAAAAGGATGAAAATATCCTTCCGTACATCAATTGGAAATCTGAGTTTAGGTCTCATGGTTGGGCAGATTGTAACATCGCGGAACTTGCGGAAAATGATGTCATCCAATTTGAGCGCAAGGGCTACTATCGTGTTGACAGAGCATATCATGGCGGACTACCGGCTGTTCTTTTTAGCATCCCAACAGGCAAGACCAACTGAGCTTGTTAACCTGGTTTCGTATTCTTCCCACCCCAGCCCGTCACCGAGCCCCGATACCCTTGGTTGTGATTGTGTGATGGAGGCACTCGAGGGGTTGTTGGTTCCTTACTTGTTATTCCTGAACAAAAGATTAACGCGCTTGACCGCTTAGCTAACTGGCATAGAATAGAAGCATTTGAACACGTTTGGCGTATGATGGTACTGCTATTTCCCTTTTATTCTCTTAAGGTACGGGCAATCTAAAAAACTAACCGGATCCATCGCTAGACTTGCAGCACCTGCAATTAATATTTGTATTGGGCAGGTTTCAACGTCATGGAATGGCCTTTGCCGTATCCTACGAGATTGACTGAATAAACGCTGCCCTCTTTGGACGAAGGATTTTACAGAAGATACAACTGTTAAATGAAGGAGGTAAAAATGACCACGGTGGGAAAATATGCAGTCCTGTCCCCGCTTTACTATTGCTGAGATCGATTACATACATGCACAAAGCGATTTGGAGACGAAAACGAAACAGGGATATGAGAAAAGAAAACCCAAAAACAAATAATGAAACAATTCTAGCAACTACTCAACATTTCCGGCGTCGAATATAGTGCACACTACATTGGGTGTTTCACGAAAGCCCGCCTGTCGCTTCTGTCCCCATAATGGCCGAATGATGCGGTCGGTACACTAGCGAGTTTGAATATCAGACAAGGGATTGAGAAACGCTTCTTCGTACTCCCTACAATGAAGAAGTATTCATCTTAGACCTTTTTCCAGGTTTCAGCAACTTTCTTGTTCTCTCCTGTTTTTGCCAAGTGTCGGAACATCTCACGTCGCGCCTAGACATGGTCAGCTCTGCATGCAGAAATGATTCAAGGGGAAGCACAATACTGACAGGCCGATCGTCAGTCTTTTGAAAGTCGGCATATTCTCTCGATACTTCTCTTCATGATTCTTACTTCCTTGTTGTGATAACTCGACCATGGAGCCCTTAGGTGAGGAGAGCTGCTCGGCTATAAGCATCTGAAATACCGACAGACCTCCTGCTAGAGTATGATGTCTTCTACAGGAATCACCGGTTGGACAGTCGGTCTCACCTTTGCGGGTAGGAGTGGAAGTATCTGGATATAAGACAAATAATTGGGCCATGGTGAGACGGCTCTTTGATAGAGCTACTGCCCTGCTGCGTTGGAAGTAGAACGCTATTCAAAATTTCAGATTATGCATACGACGAAAGGCTCAAAAATGGCGATCCTTAAAGATGTATTTGCTTTTGTTTGGAAATGCGAGTATAATGATTCTCATATAGGGATCCATCGCCCAATTTATGTTTCCCTGGACAGCCTCGTTGCCGCCCTGAATGGGGACTTCGAACATGGCGAGCCAACCATGGAGGAGAGGGTCCAATAGTATGATATTATTGGAAACATTGATATCGCTATTCCAATAAGTGGCCCTTGAACGGGGGAACTTGAGACTTCAGCGGTCTTTAAGCGCCAGGAACGAAACAATGGGCGCCGGGTTGAATGGCCGATGCTCATTGCCCAATCAATAATATCCGCCGGCTCGTGCATGCTGATAAGTGCATGCGGAGAAAAATGCAAAGCCCTATCATTAATGAGGCTCATTTATATCGAACTTACATTGGGTATGCTAAAAGTTCTTGACATTCAAAAATTCTTGGAACATTATCCGGCCAACAGAGAAAATATCTCATAGATTCTGCTTTTTAGTAAAGGCTTGTTAGGTTCTGGCGGCAATGCAGCTTTTAAATTTATTAGCTATGAGATTAAAGAGCTGCTAGAGATTTAGCGCTTAAGTATGATGCTTTCTGCAACGAAGATGAAGTTATTTCTGCTATGTTTTGATTTGAGTAATAGCATCAAGCAAAGGGCTAGAACTTGTCTCATTTTCAGTAATAAGACTCTGTGCTGCATTGTGGATATAATGTATATATTTTATAATGATTTTGCCGACAGATAGCACCACATATGCTCCAGTTAAATCGCAATCATGTCTTTTAAAGCGCTTCACCAAAATCATAATGTCCAGTTTCCGTAGCATGTTTGGTAGCCCCCCTCTCGCCCACAAACTGGCCTCCGCACGTATTACATTGAATCCGAAACGACGCAGTGTCCGTATAATAGTGCTTACCCTGCAGGATCTTGCATAGCGCCAGCGCCCGCTCCAAGATAATAGGGTCCGCCGAATCGAATATCTTCGTGTCGAATTCCGGTGGCGCATATGCATGCGTATATGGCTCATCGGATGGGGAGAGCGCGATGACGTCGTAGTGTATGCCCGAGTACACCACGATGCATCTTGTCGACTGGCCCTCGTTGAAGCGATCAACGCGTAGCGACTGTACATCTATGGAGCAGATTTCGATGTCAAAGTGTTTGCTCAGAATGCTTAATTCGATCCCGCCGCCCCACGAGTCCTCCGTCTGGATCCATCGGCAGTAGTCGTCTGGAGCTTTTTCTAGCACTGCTGCTGAATACACATCTGGCTGTTCTTGGATCGTTTGCGCAACTACCGAGCGCAGCTCGGTCATTGCGTCCATTGCGCCCATCACTGCGCTGCTAACCGCTCGGAATAGACAGGAATTATCATCGGGCATTATGCGGAGGACAACCGTGCCACCGTGCTCCGGCGAGGGGACCTCGGGAGGATCATTTTCCACGGCGGTGTTGCCCTTGCGGGTCAGTGATAGCGGTTTCGAGATATTTCTTGCTGCTGGCTGAATTGGCTGCGCGGCTCTATTCGAATCAATCTGACAGGCAGTGTTCGCTATAACCGCCTGTTGCTGCTGTTTCTGGCCCGAACTGACTGAAGTGTCCGTCGTAGACCTCCCCTCTTTCTTGCTAATAATGAGCTGCTCTCCACTAAGATTCGTTCCGATTTCGGCGATAGACAGCCCGGGGTCCAGCTGGGAGAGATCGAGTGGCTTAGGAGGGTACCCGTACTTGATATCATACGATGTCAATGCTGTTTTCTCACTGATCTGGGCTTGTAGGTCGTGGATGGTGGCGCTTTCATCAAGGGAAATTGTAGACTGGCCTCCAGGGCCACGTATGCGAATCCTCATCGTTTGGATCAGAGTGAATCTAGTTAAGATAGCGCTTTAGAAAATATCTGAGAACGAGAACGCCCTTAAATAGAGGTATGTAATATAAAGATGTATCCTATTAAATAACAACGTTGGGAAACTTCGTAGTTACACCGGACCCCGCGGTTTCAATAATATAGAATTAATGATATACCCGTAGACGGGGTCAGTACAATGAAATCGGAGAGTGACTTCCGGATGTCTCAGTGAGCGCAGTAGGCAGCTTAAGTGGGAGACACAAGAACAAAGCCTGTCGTGGCAATGGAGTCAAGGAAACGAACAAAGAGGCCTTGTTTCGGTTTCCCTCCTGTTGATGAT